>VXAU01002217.1:186212-271735 GCA_013399695.1 Formicarius rufipectus | reverse complement strand
TTTTAACCCAGGAGAGCTCTGTGATTCTACTCAACCAGTTTGGACTGCAGTAAAAATAGTCTTCTGAGTCAGAAACACTGTCATTCCCATCCTACTCCTGTCCAGGCATGGGAGGAATCTGGGAACGCTCCTTGAGTGCTGTCAGAGAGCACAGGATGGAGAAAAGCTCTTCCCAGCCCTTCACCAGCACAGAACTGCACACGGCTGAGCAAGAGGGCAGAGGAGACAACTCAGCTGGAGTCAAACCCCCAGTGGGATGGACCAGAATCTGCAGCGTCATCCACCTGGGTCAAAAGGCAGGACCGAGGCAGGCACGAATTTTTGATCCTCTGTTTGGACCTGAATCAGAATGAAAATCGGAGCAAACAGAATTAAGTCATGTTTGCCAAGTAAAAACAAAACTCTGGGACTACAGACAAGCCCAAGGTTCCTGCGAAATGTGCAATTCACAGCAGTTCTTACTTTGATATATTTTCTGTCATTTAATTTCAAAATTTAAAAACACCATCTAAGCCTGACCTGCCACAACCAAATGGCAGTGGCAAGGGTGGAAGAAGACTGCTAAAAATGAAAAATGACTGACTGTCTAACTCACAGTAACCATGTAACCAACCTAGGATTAGAATCTTGTCTTCCAGTTCAACATTTCTTCGCCTGTTTGATAGCCTAGGAGTAAATACACCTTTTAAAAATCAAATTGGACTAATTTATTAATGCATTCTTAGCACTTTCAGAGTCACTAATGCGCATTTTCTGTTTTCCTGTTGCCAGTGGTTAAGAGACAGTTGTTAGGACATCAGTGCATCATGGCTCTGCAGAGATATTTATTGTTCTGACAGCAACAGACACTGGACAGCAAAGTTCTTGACTCATCAGAATTTGGGCACATGCAGCACCTAGGTGTGGAGGTTTTTAGTGGAATAGCCAAATTATTTTTCTTCTTGACCAAATGGAAACAGTATTTTTGAGAGGAATATAGTTTCTTTTTGAAACTACAGAGACTCACCTAATCCGTGAGTGGTGGGAAATTCATATCAATGTGACCAGAACATTTAGTCTAGAGGCCTCCACAGCTCTTAGGAGCTTCTTCAGTATCAACAGCTTTCAATAAAAAGCAGAAGGTTAGACTTGGTAATCTTCGGGGTCTTTTCCAGCTTTAATGATTCTGTCATCCCATGAGGATGAAAAGTCACCAGATCCTACTGGCAGTCACTTGTGTTATCCATCAGCCTCCTAGGGGAATGAAAACTGGGAAATTTCCCTTCTTCCTCACAGCCCCACATGTTCCTTTGTAAGGACAAAGTTACAACTGTCTAAGTTGTTTCTTGGTGTTGGCACAGCATTAATAATATCCCAAAATTACACCAACACGATTGGATTCCAAGGATTGCTGTTCATTCAGTTCACAAAACCAGGCAGAGGCTAATAATGGAGCATGAGCACATGCCAGTTACATCAGTCAGTGCAGAACGACAAGCAGCATGAGAAAACCAGAAAATAATCCTTGACTTAGACTCAAAGAGACTCAGGGATAATTGATGTCATGAGTGCAGACTGGGAGCAGCTGACTGGAACCAGTTATTTGGAAAGGGATCTTGGGGTAATGGGAATATTTGTAAGACTCCATTACAATGCTCCAAAATTGAATAAAATAAAAAATGAGAATGTGGAACAGATTTATACAGGTTTCTATGGGCTTCCATTCCCAAAGAATTCTTAGTGGCCTTGTGGGTTTATTGCCAGTCAAGGCTGAAATGAATCCCTCACAATCAGAGCATGGGACACTAATGCCATGGTGGGAAGGCACACATGCTACAGGAGATAGAGAGGTGAATTCTAAGTGCACATGAAACAGTTCTCCTCCACTCAGGCAGCATTAATGCTCTGCAGAATGTATTGAGAAAATACAACTGAGGACAGCAATAATGGTCAGAGGTCTGGAAACTCCAGAGAAATAACTGAAGAAAATGGGAAATGTACAGAAATGGTTGAAATGGTTTTTTAAAGAGTCCTCAGCTCCATTTGCTGGAGGAAGGAGAATTCATTCCCTGGGTGGCAGAACAAAAAGCTATCCAGGATGAGAAAGACACACATGAGACATCAGGGAAAGAAGTTCCCTACTAATTGTGGACTTTATTGTCTCTGGTCTGATGAGTTAGAATCATTTAGACCTGACCACTGTAAACATGGTGAAAATTATCTAGGTCAAATGGACAGAAATAAACTCTGTGATTTCCAAAGCACAAATTCTTCATCTTTAATCAGGAACAGAGGGAAACTGCAGGGGAAAGGCAGAAGCTGTAATGACCAGGAAGGAAAGAGGAGACAGGGAGGAAACGCCCACCTTGAGAAGGTCCTTGTGATGTATTTAAGAACATAAACCACCTTTCTGTTGGGTACTTCTGCAGTGCCCAGCCCAACGACTTCCTAATTAAGGAAATACTTATTAAATAAATGCAAATACCTCTGCATAAAAATCTATCATGGTATTGATGGATGTGTTTATTCTACAGGCTGATAAACTGCAGCAAGAATAATGTGTTTTATCTTATTTATTTTTTTTTTGTCAGAAGGATAACTTTTGCTTAATTTGTTCTTTTCCCTTGGTTGAATGACAGAAAAATCCTGATGATGTGCTGTCAAAGTATTTCAAGTCTCATTCAGCACTTTTGTGCTGCAGCTATGGCATGAAACAGTGACACTTCTGGACAGTGGATTTTCTAAATTGAGAAAGAAATGACAAGATCATATCAAATGGAACAGATTTTTACATGCTTGACTTTTGAATAATGGCAGTAACTTGGAATTCTCTCCTTGTAAAGGGTAAAAATATACAAACGTACATGTTTGAGCAGCAGAATGGCAGTATTCTGGCTGCTTTACCTTTATTTTCTACCCATATATGTATAAAATCTAATTTTCCACTCCCCCATTCAAGCATTTCAATCATTTCATTCATCAGAAGAAAAAAGCCATCATTTGCACTGAAGAAAGTATAGTAATTCAATGGAGAGTATCAATAGTTATATATAAAAAAATAGACTATCTGTCAACATGCACACCTTCCATCACTGAAAAACCTGAAAAAGCTCAGGGGAGTTGCCAGAAATATTTCCTTAGGTCTCAAAGACTTATGAACAATATATATACATATAACGATTTTCTGCATGACTACGAATGTAGGTGCATTTATAACTTGCAGCAACAGAATATAATACCTAAAAAAGCTTCATGCTTCTAAAAGACATTTTTAATGATGTTGATCATCAGCACTGAAAGAGTCCTGTCCAGTAACAATTAAGAAAAAAATGGATTAGAGGGAGAAGCTCACAACAAAAGGACATGATACAATCTCTGTTTCCCACTGCCTTCACAAAAGGAGAAAAAAAATAACGAGCTACACAGAATATTTGTAGATTTTCTATTCTTTCTGCAAGGTATATGGCACTTGCTAAGTGACAGTGGCAGCCTGAAATTTGCTTTTTATGCCACACATGATCTTTCGAATTTGTGATCCATAGCACCCTTTTTAATGTTTTTATGTTATTTCTAGTTCAAATCCAACCTGGCTGAACCACTTGCACAGTTTTATGGTTGTAAGCCTTGCAAAAAGTTTTTATTGCAAGGAGGGGAAATTCTGAGATCCACTTTTAAAAACCCTTCCACACAGAAACTTTTGCTGGAGAACAACAACAGCAGTCAGTGGAACAACCATACAGGGAGGTTGGAAGTGGATACTCTTCAATGTCCCTTCCTACCCAAACCATTCTGTGATTCCATGAAATGTTCTTTGGTGAAACACTCCTGCTTTCTTCCACATCCTCATCTCGTGGTACGACATTCCTGCCTTCCTGAAAACCTCCACTGAGGTCACTGGCAGTTTGGGTGGGCTGAGCCTTCAGTGACTGGTTTTAAAGCCTTTCTCAATGTGTTATTTCCTTGTGCCAGCTTCTCCCAATGCCTTTCCCCACTGTTTGAACTGTAATTTCATTAATAAGTGCTGGGTGACACCCATGTGCAGTACCTGACATAAGTAGATTAGTGGTTGTTAAGTATAATTTTAAGACATGGTGGTTGAAAACAAATAGCTCAGTTTTCATTCTAATTGATGTAATCCATTACTGGCCAGGGTGCAGCTCCTATCCATGGCTGCTTCTAATTAGCAGTCTGCCTAATTAAAGAAAGAGAAGATGAAAAGCCAGTTTGCTGGTGTTCATGTAAACAGTCCAGCTCTTCCACACTGAATGTCTCTCCCAGTGTCACACACACCCCTTGCTGAGATCAATGGGCAGGACCCTGGAAAGTCTGTTTTTCTCTCAGTTTTCCTGTTTTAATCAGCAAATCATGACCAACATATTCTTGGTCTGGAGAAAGGTTGAAGGCTAATCCTGCACAGCCATGGGCAAGCTCTGCCTTCTCAGACAGTGCTGGGGAGTGTCAGCACGGCTGGGGTTTGACCCCCTGCTTGAAACACCTGAAGGTGTCTCAGTGTGCTTTGGGATCTTCTGCCCTGCAGGAACTGTGGTCCATCTATGCTGATCTGCACAAATGAGATGGGAATGGAAAACTTCAAGTGTTTAAAAGACAGTTCTTTGTAATTCCTGTCAATGGAAATTAATCGTGGGTGGACTTCCCACCCTTCCTGGAGGGAAAATAAAACAGGATATGGAGACTATTTTATTTCTACAGTTGTCATAGAGCCATTGAGGTTGGAAAAGAGATCATCGAGTCCTTAACCAAACACTAAAGCATGAAATGGCAAGACCTGAGTTCAAAATTGGCTTCTATAAGTGAAATGAGCATTGTTTGAATTACTAAGCTTGTACAGCAAGCAGAAAACCCACAGCAATTCATACAGGCCTCTAAATGCATCACAACTTGGAGCATTATTTAGACCACCAGACTTTAAGCCAAGATAAGCCAATCCAGGGTTCTCTAAATGTAGGATGAATCATTTTACCACACTTACATCTTTTTCATGTTTGTCTTTTCTTCCCTGTGTATCTTGGAAACATTTCCTTCACACAGACAAATATCTTACTGAGCTTTTTGAGCCTCTCCAAAATCCTCATCAGTGACCTTCCAGATGCCTGGAACATGGAACAAAGACAGCCAGGAAATGTCATCGATCTTAATTTAGGATGGAAACTCGTAGTGCCACTCCAGTCATGGTGCCAAGAGTGATTTTGCTATTTCTTCATTCTGGAAGTGAATGAGGCCAGCAGATCCCAAGCACTTCATGGCATTTTTTGAGGCAGTAACCCAGCCCAAAGTGAAGAGTCACCAGTTGTGCTTCCCTCTGTGCATCTGTTCTTTGTGGATCTGTGTACCTTGATTTTGGGCACCACGATATAAGGAAGACAGGAAGCAATTGGAGAGTGTTCAAAGGAGGGACACAGAGATGGTTCAGGGCATGGAGGGGAAGGTGTGAGGACACTGAGGGCACTTGGGGTGTTGATCTGGAGAAGAGGGGAGACCTCGTTGCAGGGACACCTTCCTGGGGAGGGGCAGAGGAGGGGCAGGCACTGATCTCTGCTCTGTGGGGACCAGGGGCAGCACCAGGGCAGGGCTGGAGCTGTGCCAGGGCAGGGTCAGGGGGATCTCAGGACAAGGCTCTTCCCCCAGAGGGTGGTGGGCACTGACCAGGCTCCCCAGGGCAGTGGGCACGGCCCCGAGGCTGCCAGAGCTCCAGGAGGGTTTGGATGATCCTCAGGGGCACAGGGGGTGACTCCTGGGGATGGGGCTGTGCATGGCCAGGGGTTGGACTGGGTGGTCCTGGTGGATCCTTTCCAACCCAGCATATCCTGGGATTCTGGGATTGTGCCCAGAAGGCCAGGAGGCCCAGGAGCCTCTGCACTGGATGCTCAACTAGAGACACATTTCCTGCAGCTTTTCCTCCAGAGCTCTGTAGAAACTTTCTTACAGTGATTATTAAATTAATTTCATTATTATATTCTGATTCATTAGCAAGGGCAATGATTTAGCATTCCTGAAATTCATCAGTAATTAATCACAGCTCAAGTGGCAATAATGAATTATTGCTTTGTCCCTGAACTAAAACCGGTTCCAACGATCTCCTGAACTCATCATGGACAAAGTTCCAACCAGGTGACCTGCACCACTTTTATTAACAACTGGAGTAGTGGGATAGGATCAGGTGCTGTGCTGTATCTTGGAGAGCTTATAAACATCTGGACACTCCTGCTTCCTACTTCACCTTTTTTTTTTTTTTTTTTTTTTAATCAATCATGATTCACAAAAAGCAAGAAAAATATCTGGATTCAGTACCTGAATAAAATCAGTAACAAATACATTACTCATCTGGTTTCCTGTTTTTTTCCTGTTTTCAACCTTATGCTGTTAGAGTCTTCATGAAGTAGAGTTGAAAAAGCCTTGCATCAAAGTTCAGACAGCATCTTTGAGTCTGTGGATTAATCAAAGCATTACTGAACTATTCATTTTACATTTTAAAAAATTCTTTTAGAACAGCAGCACAACAGTTTCAAAGGAACCAAATGGTTGTGGCTGAGGTAGATACTCAGTGCCAGGCAGATTTGGTGACTACACACGAGTTTCCAAACACAACACTGCTGTGATGGCACATTTGAAAAGGTATGGACAAATAGTATCAACCTGATACCAGGATTTCATGACCACCAGTTTGGTACAGATTAATTTAAAGCCTGGGAGCTTGAGGAGAAATGCAGCCAAAGCAAACAGAGATATGAGAGTCTCAGCCACAGCTGACTTGGAGTCCAAAACAAAGGCTGTTGACTGTGGTCCATCTTGCTCCCAATCCAGGTTTCCAAGGACTGGCCCAAAGGAGGTCTTTGCCAGGAGGAAGGAGCCTACAAAGCCCTTAAAAGCACCATCAGCATTGCCTCAGCTGTTTGCTCTTCTTTCCTGTGTTCTGTCCCTCTCCCTCTGCCTTTCCATGCCCCAAGGATTTCAAGTGCTCCCTGGGGAGGAGCATTCCAGCAGGATTCTGCCTCAAGTGCTATTTATGGCCCCTTAGTGTGTTCCTGGTTGTGTTTGATCTGGGATGTACAAAAATTGCCACTGGGCTGAATTCAGGGCTTGACAAAAAGGCTTCCTGAGTTCTTATTTTTCCTTCAGGGAGACATCAAAAGAAGGAAACTCTAATAAAAACTGGCTGTTATTTTTAAAAGGCACAAGGTTCTATGACACATCAATGTTATAAAAGCCCTCTGTGAATGTTTATATTTTTCTGCAGGATTAAACACATGTTTATATTAACTAGAATGATGGATTGATTAATTAAAGGCAAAGTTGCATCCCAGCAGAATCTAATCCCTCAGAGACTTTTCCTCCTAAATCTGCATTAGCTTTGTAGTGCCATCAGAACTTTGGAGAGTGTTGTTTAATGCTCAGCTCTCACCTCCCCACAGAGACAAATGTACAATAATGGCTTCAAGGCTTCTAGGAATTGTCAATATTGAATATTGTGGTGCTAAAAGCAAATTAAACTAGAAATGGCATTTTTTTTCTCCCATCCCCAACGGGGTAAAACCAGAACTCTGCTTAAAATAAAAAGCATAAGGGGCATGAAATGCAGTTGAATTACCTCAATTAAATACTAGGCACCATTTTTCTTATCAGAATGTTTTCCTCACTGAGATGCAGAAGCATCAGCATATCAGTCATTCTTTTGTACTGATCTCAGATCATTTCAGAGCATGTCTATCATGACTCTTTGTAATGCAAAATTTCAAATTACATTATAATAATTATGTGGCAAGACATTGAAACGTTGACACAATCTGTGTTAAAAAGATGCTGAAATATGAGATTATTATTGTTTGACTCTTAAACACATGATTGACATGCTTGTTCCTCCTGATATTGCTGTTTCCTTCTGCTAGTTTTGACTTCCAGTAGCCTGATATTTCCACATTAATGTTGTTCTGTGTTCCTGGCAAATTTCCCTCTGCCCAGCAGTGACCTTTCTTTTTGACTTGCATGGGCATTTATATAAGAGGCTCGAATTTCACTGAAATTACATGATCAGTTACTGGTAAAATACCATCCTTGAGAATTTCAATTGGCTACAATAACCTGGAAAAGGTTTCTTAGCTCAACATACAGAAAAAAATCCAGTTAAATTGGAGTTGTTGTTCACTGGTATGAAAATTTTACTTTCAGGAAATGTTACAGCTTAGAGCTCTTTGGTGACGTTGATATCACCTCAGCTTTTGCTCTCACTTCCACCTTCTCACCTTCACCCTCACACAGCACTGTGGTCGGAAGAAAGGGCACCGAACCTCACAGGCTTGGGGTGTTTGTTTAAGTGGTGGCTTGTGTTGGACTCGTGCAGCAAAGTGTTGGCCAAAGTGGGTCAGTGAGGGGAGTTGCCCTCTGGCAGCCAGAGCCACAACCATGATCTCCAACACGGGCCAAAGCTGAGCCCCTCTGGCTCTGCTGGTACCTCTCAGCTCATGGATTGAGGGCTCAAAGTCCTGCATTGCAGCTGGGAGGGAGAAGTTCCACATGATCAGCACCTTGTGGTGGCTTTTTCTGCTCTTTGTCTCCTCACGGAGCTGGTTGAGGGCAGCAGGACCTTAGAACTTGGGGAATATCAGTTTCTTTCCCTGGGCTCATTTTCTGCCAGAGCTCCTGAGCAATCAGGAGGCAATGCTGAAGGTGCTCAGGGTGTGGAGATGCTGCAGCATCACCCAGGCCAGTGGTGTGTTGGTACCAACCTGTTCAAGGTGGAAGGGCTGTGAAAACACAAAAAAGTAAGTGCTGCTTGAAACACCAAAGAGAAAGGGAAGCAAACACTCCAAACAATGGGAGTTCCAATCTGTGTATGAAAGAGAAATAAAATTCAAGCATAAAATCCAAAATGACATCAGTACACTGGTGTGTCCTGCCCAGGCTCCTCCAGGAGTCCCAGATCTATTTCAGACTGCTGTGGAGATGAAAGAAATGAAATAATAAGTAATTTTGTTATGTCACAGGGAAAAAAAACCAAGTAAGTCTGGATCTCACAAGACTTTCCCCACGACCTTCAAACCCGATAATGTCTCATCTCTAATTTCTTTCATGAAACTTTTACTGTCTTGTTATGTCTTTAATCCCAAAGCATCAGAGTTCCTGTCTCCTAAGCTTATTCCTTGGTTTTAGTTTAAGTTCAGTGAAGGGAACTTAAAGTTCTGGTTACATAATTTGCCAGAGAGTTTAAGTCATTTAGAATGCACTAAAAGGAGATGAGGATAATGAACTTAAACCAGTGTGTTCAAAAGTATCAGAATGTTTATTTAAAGATGGACTCATGGAGTTGCAGAGATACAGATGCCTGTACCAACAATAATTATTTTTTTAAATATCAATTTACATTTTGTTTTGTAAAAGATTCTAAATCTGAACAAATAGAAAGATGATAGTTCAGTAAGACTTTGTTCTACTTAAGCTTGTACCTCGAACATTGCGTTTATAACTCAAGACGGAACTAACAGTATCAGCTTTTTATTCTTTGCAGGATAGTTAATGTTGCTGTAATTAAATTTCTTAGATATGTGTAGTAAAAATGACAGAAGTTACCTCAAGAAAAAGAAAAAGCTTTACATTCTCTGGCAGGGAAGGGAAAATCAAGACTCTTTTCCCCTGTTATTTTTAATTTTTATTTTTTTTAGTCTCCTTTTAAAGTGATAATTGGATTTAACACATTCCCCTTAAATAAACACAGACAAAAATACACACAATAAAATCTATCTGAGGGAATTGTGTTTTCTTCAATGCAGAAGGAGCAGCATGACTTCTGCTCAGATTTAATCTCCATTTTAGAAAGGGAATTATTTTCAACTTGGATTTGGAATATCTGCCTCCAAATCTCTCTAAAACCCAGCAGAGAAACAACTGTACGATGGGGACCACAGCCTGGTCTCCCTTTGGCCACACTCCTTTGGGAGTTCTCCTCTCTTCCATGGAAACGTGGGGCTAGGAATTCAGGAATGGGATAACACAGATTCTAAGAGTTTCTATTTCAAGATATTTGGGCTTTGATTAGAATTAGAGCTATAAGGCAAACTGCACCTTTTCCTCCTTGTTCCCCACTGAGGTCAATCAACATCTAGGGAGAGTGTTGGAATTTTACAGTCAATTGTTCTTCCAGTTAAAAAGAATTCTTTATGCTTCTTGCTGTGGTCATTCAAAGATTCATCCAATGAGCAAAATATACTCCCCAAATTTTGTTCAAATCTTTATCAACTGGGAATAAAAGAGCACTAAATGCAGTTTAAGCACCACTGCAGTTTGCATAGGCAGATATTGGCATCATTCCAGTCACTTGCCGGAGTATTTGTAATAAAGATGGATTATTACCTTCTCACAGTCCTTATGTCTTCCAGAGTGCAGTGAACACAACCAGATGCACTTGTACACTGCAATGAAATAAGTGCTGTTTTTATTACAAATCCCTTAAATTAGGTACTGCAGAACAAGTCATTGAAAGAAAGGAAAACAAGGTAAAAATAATAAAAATCAATACATTAAAACTGTGTGATACAGACACTGGGTTCAAGATATTAATTTAATCCAAGGAAAGCATTAGATCTGGTCTAAAGTCACTGTGAATCAGCTGGAATCTTATGGGTTTCTTGTCTTATTTCACCATTATTTTTATAACCAAATTATCCTATATAAAGTGCAAACTAATTCATTATATATTTATAAGTGATAGGGTACATTCCAATTCACATTTCTCTGTTTTTCTTCAAATTCTGAATGGAATCTGTGAAAACACCACGGTACATAACAGTATATGTTATATATAGAAGCTCACAATAAAAAGTATATTCCCCATAACCCCAAGAACTCATTTGTTCTCACACCTTAACAAGGTTATTATTTAATTTCATTTAACTTTAATGGCTTTAGGAAAAGCTCATGAACCCCAGGAAGTGCAACAAAGTGATGATAGAATCAGGAACTTCACATTTCCAAACCAACAGCAGAGCCGAGGATAACGTCCCAGGCCAGGCCCCCAAGGAGTCCATGGGAGTTTCCACAACACTTTCCTCCTTCAGGGGCCAAGGCCATTGAGTTCAGTCTTTAATTAAGTTTAATTAAGCTCTTCAGTCATATGACAGTTCATCTGCTTGGTCTCCTGAGTGTTCTGGTTGACTGTCTTTCCTTCTGAGTGTTTTACAGCCCCTTTCTGGCTCATACACCAGAGTTCCCTCCTCTGAAGGGGATGGTGGGTGTGGGGACGATGCCAACCTGTGCCTTGTCCTGCCAAAAATGTGTGGCCAGAGTGCAAACACAGGCACCAGGATTTTAGGGAGCAGCACAGAGAACATCTCTCCCAAATATGTAAGCAATGATCACCACTGTATCTTTCACAATAGATCTTAAATTATTTTAGGATACTAAAAAACCTCATTGGACATGTACAGAAAACTTGTGCTAAGGGTTATTCAGTATTAAATATTTAAGTTACCTTGTGAGTGTGCCTAGGCCTGCTGATGTAACCATATATGCTCTACACAGGGGATATGGAAAGGTGGATGCTGGATTTGTACGTCTTTTATTTCCTAATAAAGGACCAAAAGGCCATGAATGTGACCCAAAGTCAATATGAAACATAAAAGAGGCTATACCCCACCCCAACAATATGTACCAAAGCTCTGCCTCCCACCTTGCAGTGATGATATTGCACAGACATGGTTGTGATCTATCTAAAACTTGAATTTAAGTGATGCTGTGACTTCCTAAATACAGAAAAGAATGCAGATAAATAGAAGAACTGTGGTTTGTGTGCATTCCTTTAATGGCCTTCACCGTTTCATGGGTATTTGCACTACAGAAACAAAAAGCATCCTATAAGATTCGGTAATAGAGGCATAAAATTCAGAAATGACTGCACTTTGGAGTTTATAATACTTGGATTTTGATTTAATCTTAGCAAATAACAGTAATGCAGTGGGTGAAATTAGACAAAGTGTTTCTGCCCAAAAGTGTGGGCATTTTGGGGAAGGTTTTTTTTTGGTTGAGTTGGCAATTTCAGATAACAGTCTTGGTAATGAAAATGTTGAAATTACTTTAACAGCCCAAATGGCACCACTGCAATAAACTACATCATAAAAATTCAGACTCTGTTAGAGCTTATAAGCTTGTCTTAAATAGAGCAAAACCTTACTTAAGTATTATCTTTTCATTTGTTCAGATTCAGTATATATTACAAACAGAAATGCAAGAAAATATAAAGAAAAAGTAATGATTGTTGGGAACTGAGTCCTTCCCTTTATTTATACTAAAAATAGATTGTTAAATGGAGCATTTACTTAAAAAACATCTCTAAGCAATAGTGGAATAATACATACAACCATAAAGCAATACATTATCAGAATCATTTTTAGTGGGCTTGATTTTCTCCTTCCCACAGTCTCCCCCATAATGAGACCTGACAGAGTGAATGCACTCACTGAAATCCAAAATCTTGGTATCTGCTTTAATTTATTTTCAATGCTTCTGCCTACTTTCTTTTCTTAAAAAATTACAAAAGAATGCCCCAGGAGAACGAAACAAAGAAACCAGCCCACACCCCGACAACTAAAACCTAAAGTGAGACATAAAGAATCTGTTTTTCTATTTTACATCATGGCTGTGATCAACAAAACCATGAGCTCAGAAAAACGGTCTCATTCAGATTGCAAAGGGGACTTCAGGGACTTGTGCATCCCAAAGGAGTCTGTAGGAACCCAATTCCTAAAGCATTCCAGGCAAGATAGAAATCAATCCTCATTAGCACCCCACACCAGATGTGCTCGAGTTGATGAAAAACTTCACATCACTCTTTTAATATAACTTCTGTGTATTACAAAAAGACAGAGAGACAGAGAGCGACAGAGAATGAGAGAGGCAAAAACGGCCAGTGAATTTTATGTTACAGAGCCATTTGTGATGTACCAACACAGCTCTGTTGGGCAGATAAACTCTGAAACCAAAAGGGGTTTGTGAAACAGGGAAAGGAAAGGGAGGCTGAGGAACCATTTAAAAAACTTTCTGGTGTTCCCTAATGTGTCCTGCAATATCCTGTTTGAGCTTAGGCACCAATCCTGGAGCTCTGGGATACTGTTTCCCTCTCCTTGCAAATCTCTGAATGTAGCAAAGACTCTTCACAATGCAGAAAATGTCAATCGACCTTCCAAGAAGGATGTGTGCAGATACACACCTAAGCAGTGTATTGAAGGTTGGGCTTGATGATCTTCCACCCTCGAGGATTTTGTGATTCTGTGTTTTCAGAGATACATCATCTTGTTCAAGTCTGTCCAGCTGGAGAAGAGGAGACTGAGGGGACACCTCATTGCAGGGACAGCTTGTTGGGGAGGGGCAGGCACTGATCTGTGCTCTGTGTGACAGGGACAGCACCAGGGCAGGGCTGGAGCTCTGTCAGGGCAGGGTCAGGGGGGATCTCAGGACATGGTCCTTCCCCCAGAGGGTGGTGGGCACTGACCAGGCTCCCCAGGGCAGCGGGCACGGCCTCGAGGCTGCCAGAGCTCCAGGAGGGTTTGGATGATGCTCTGGGGCACAGGGGATGACTCCTGGGGATGGTCCTGTGCAGGGCTGAGGGCTGGACTGGATGGTCCTTGTGGGTCCTTCCAACCCAGCATATCCTGAAATTCTGTGATTCTTGTTAACAAACCCTGAGGATTGGCTGAAGTCAAGATGCAGCTCTAACATTGCTCTTCTTTAGAGACAAATTCATCCAACAGATAAATTGTTGATGAAAGAAACTGAAAAAGCAACAGCTCTAGGAACAAATTTGTACCTGTGCCCAGAGAAACTGTGACTGCTCCATCCCTGGAAGTGTCCAAGGCCAGGTTGGACAGGGCTTGGGACAGTGGAACGTGTCCCAGCCCATGGCAGGGGGTGGATTGAGATGAGCTTTAAGATCCTTCTCACCCAAAATCCCAGATCAGGGGATTCCCTGATTCTCTGCAGAAGGAGAGAAAAGGTTGAAAGGAGACAAGAATAGCTCCAAATCTTTGCTGGAACCCTTTGCATGCAGATCCCTGTGTGGGAGGCAGTTTGTTTGCTCCTGCCTTTTGTTGTTTCCTGGGGCAAGAACAGACAAGTAAAACTGAAAAAAAGCAACACAGAAAAAGCTTTTGATGGAAAAGACAGGAACCTGAAAGTTTCTGAGTGGTTTTAAGGGTACTTAAGGCTATGAGAAAATATATTTTCTCCTGGTTTTTAATTCAGCTTAGATAAAACAATAGATTACTACCCTCAGGCACATACTTTACTCTTGTATATCCTGATAGCCATTAGCAGGTCATGTATCTCGTTTGGTTGTCAGCATTCTGAAAGAAATATTTCTGAAGACTTTGCAGGCATTAATGTAATATCAGGATATTTCTCCACAGAACCTGATAAATAGAAACAAGAAGTTTCTTTCCAATGTAAATTGAGAAGAAGAATTGGGGCGCAGTATCCAGTGTTTCCAATCTTAACTCTCCAGTCTGCCTTGGTACATCAGGTAATGTCAGGCTGACAAAACGCTTCATAGAATCACAGAATGGCTTGGGTTGCAAGGGACCTCAAAGGCCATGCAGGGCCACCCCCTGCCATGGGCAGGAACACCTCCCACCAGCCCAGGGTGCTCCAGCCCCACCCAGCCTGACCTGGGACACCATTTGGGCTCTGCTCCTGTCCCCTGAGGGTTGTGGAACTGCATCCCCCTCCAGGGATGACTCTGCTTGTCCTGGCTCCCAGCTGGAGAACCCAGCCCCACAGCAAGGTTTAGATGGCCTGTGTGAGGTCCCCCAACTGCCCTGTGAAAGGCAGCAGTCAGCAGGTTATTTATTTGTTTCCATTCCCCTGGTTTGTTAATGAACAGTTGTGAATTTCTGTGCTTGAATAACTTACCTTTATAATCATACTCAGTTGGAATTTTTGCAGCAGGAAAGATACAGGAAAGAATATTTACTCATCACCCTGCCAAGTTTTGTTTTATGAACCTCTTTTGTTTTTCTTTTCCACAGTCATAATGAAAAAAAAATCATAATATTGAGAACTAGTTATCTGCAAGGAAAAAAGAATAACTGGATCAAGTAAATCAAAACATTAGATTCATACAAGGACAGAAACTTCTAACTTTTTGTCTTTTCATTTGTGAATATCATAAAATCACTGACTGGTTTGGATTGAAAGGAACCTTAAAGAGCATCATGGTCTGTGCAGGGTCAGCAGTTGGACTCAACGATCCTTCTGGGTCCCTTCTAGTTCAGGATATTTTGTGATTCTGTGATTTTCCAGAAATCACCGAGAGGTTTTGAATCAGCAGATTAACAAAGTAAAAGGAAAAGAACCAAACCTGAGGGTGAATACAGCCTTTGCAGTATGGCAGATTTGACCATCAAGAGCTTTCAAAACATCAGGGTACTCTCACCAAATAAATGGAAAGAAAACGAAGGTTAACTGATGTCATTTCCCCAGACTGTACCCTAAAGGAAAGTGACGGCTATATTTCCAAACTGCTTCCAAAGGGAACTCTTGAACACAAAGGGCAAAATAGCCAAGGAAGCAGCTCAGCCCACAGCTCATCTCTGCAAGGTGTGGGCAGCTTGAAATCTCTGCTCACTCCTGGCAGGTTTATGTTTATAGCTGTTATTTTAAAGGTGTTGAGGGAGTACAGGGGCAAAGGAGAAATGTCATATTAGACAGAAACTGAGGGTAATCTTTATTTTGCCAATGACTCTTAAATAACAGAATATAAACCCATGAATCCTGTTCTCATTTTATCTTCACTGCTAAGTGCTTAACTGAGATAGATCCCTCTCAGGTGAAGATAATGTGCATGGGATTTCAAGTGACAAACCCCTCATCTTACAGTAAATTTAATTTATAGAGCTGGACATTAGTGGATTATTTTATTATACAAAGCAGAGCAGATATTTAGACCACTTTCTGAAATATATTTTTATACAGTCTTTGGTTATATCCATGGCAGGACTATTCCCATAGGAGCTTCACTCCTAGTGGAAGTTAGACCAGGATCTCTTCCTCCCTGTGCAATAGCTGAATGAAGCTGAAGTTGCCATATGAGCAATCCCAGATTTTACTGGATTGCTTTATTAATTTATTTCTGGCCATACAGGCAGGCAGAGGAGAAAACTCTGGAGAAGCCAGGAGATTTATATGGCAATGAAGCTCCTTTTAGCCCTGTTTTGAAAGAAATGTATTGGATCAGCAGAGAGATGCTTTTGAATTAGATGGTCTTGTTTTTTGCCCGGGCTCTGAGAGCGTCCCTGGGAGCTCAGTCTGGCCTTAGAGACGGGGCAGGTCCTCCATGGGGCTTCTTCAGGTCATCCTTCCAAGCTTCACTGGCTCTCCCCCAGGCACCCAAACCCCAGGAGGTGAGGACTGCCCCACAAAAGAGGGTTTTAATGCCTCTCCTCACACTGAAAAGCATTTGTCTCCTAAATTCAATCCTGGAGCATGCGAGCCTGTCTCAACCCCCTGCATGGGACTGCAGCTGGCCACAAGTTCATGGCTTGCTGCCTCCCATGCGACCTTGCTCTTACACTGGAAAAAAGTAGTAAATCAGAAGGATCAGTTGCTTGAGGAATTCCTCTTCAAAATATGTTTGGGTGAGGAGATACCCAAATGGCTTCCCTATGGATTACTATTGCCTCGTTTTGTAAGGAAAGCATCAGGAGTAGCTGTGGGACCTGAGCTAAAATCAGTTTTATGGTAATCCAGGGCAAATTGTACAGATGTTCTTGAATAGAGAAGTTATTTTTCACCCACTCCCTCAGTTGCTGGAAAGCTAGTCTTAAGTCTCTCAGACATTATAGAACAGATGTAAAATCTGCAAAGCCTGTAACTGGAAGGTTTTCACTTCGCACATGTGAAAGAACAGCATTTTTTGTCCTTGTTTAACTTAGTTATTCCAATCCAGCTCTTCCACCTCCGAGTGGCCTTGTGATAACACAAGGGGACCAGGCAGGCAGAGGGAAACCAATGACCTGCTCAGTGCCAAGGGGACATCCAGACTCTCCCTCTCCCAGGGCTGTGGGAGTGGGATGGCCATTCCATGGGTGATGGGTGAGTCCCAGCAGGACAGCCCCTCCAGGAGAGGCTCCCTGCATCACCTGGCAGGCAGAAGGGAGGTATGTGGCTGGTGGAAGATGTCCCTGCCCATGGCAGGGGTTGGGCTGGATGAGCTTTCAGGTCCCTTCCAACCCAAACCATCCCAGGATTCTGTGATACAGGGACTGTGCCAGGATGTTTAGGCAGGAAAGGGAGAGATTCAGGTGGACTGTGAAAGGCCAACAAAGCCTGTGTGTCTCCCTGCAGTGCCCACGTGTGTGTGCAGAGTGGAGTCCAACCCTTCCTGACCTCAAATACCCTCCCACCACATGATGGGCCGGCCCCATCACATGGAGGGGCAGCACCTTTGTCAGCCACCAGAGAACAGGATTGCCTCTCTCTTCAAACCACTGGGATGGCCACAGATAGCCCATAAATTGTTTTCTTTGCTTCCATCCCCATAGGCAGGTGAGGTCCTTTTTATGCAGCACTCCAGTGACACGTTCCTTAAATGCTGGAAAGAAAGATCCCTGGAGCACATCAGTGGGAACATGGAGTCAGCTGAAGGAAAATTGTCCAGTAGCATTTACAGATCGGGTTTGCTCAGGATCTGTAATCTTTTGCAGACTGAACCTTCTCTCAGGGGTTTTTTCTCATGTCTGATCTTTATTTCTAGACAAAAGATCGATGGTCAGATTTGATGATCACAAAGGTCCTTCCCAGCCTAAATGATTCCATGACCATTTAATTATTCACCTTAAGAAAGAGTGGCAGAATTGGGCAATAAAAAAATAAAATGTTATATTCTACTTGCTGCTACTACCTCAACATTTATACATAAATTTTTCAGTTTTCCAACCAGAACGTGAGCAGCTGCATTGAAGGATCCCATCTGAGGACATCACCAGCCTTTTGGGAGAGCCTTTGGTTCTTCCCTTGCAGCTCACAGAACACAAGGACAAAGGTCATTAAATAATTCCAGTGAATCCTCCTTGTAAAACCTTTATTTCCCCCTTCTTCCCTCCCAAAGAACAGTAGAACATTTAATTTCTACACCAATTCTCTTTCTCTTTTGGATAATAATCATGAGTGAGGAGCTGGGAGAGGAACAGAGATTGTGTATTACAGATGTAAAATGCCATCAGTGCTTGTTGTTTTGCTGGGTGAATAGTTTGTACAGAATTTCTGAGAACTGAGTCCTTCAGAATGAAATGCCGCTGTTCCAGAAAAAAAAAAAAAAAAGAAAGAAAAAAGAAGTATTCAAGTTCAAGGATGTTTATCACCAATGTGCAATTCAAAACCTGGGGTTATTGTCCTCTCCATATTTTATAATTACTCACTGAAGCAGATTTTTTTTTTTCTAGTTGAAAATCCAGCAAGAAGAATAAAAGTGATGACAAGAGATAATTAATTCAGGGGAGCACATAGAGAAACTCATTAAAAAGCAAGAGATTGATGACATCTGTTAAAGCATTAAATATATATCTCCAAAGCAATAATGTTGGTTTTCGATCCTTTTCTTTCCAGCCAAATGCAACAGATTTTTATAGACCTTTAAAACCATCTCTTTTTTCCCCATTCAGACTAGTAGGAAGTTGACTAAAAGGTCTTGGTATTTGATCAGAAACAGGATATATTTGTCTACCTCATCAATGTGGGAAAGAGAAAGTTGTAACACAAGAGGTTGAGCTTTAAAATAGTCATTCAAAGTCACAAATTGGCATGGGAAGCAGGCCCTCCAAAGACCTAAGTTGAAATTAATGAGTTTAAAATTAATTATGACCTTTTTTCATAGACATTTAAGGGTGACCTGTAAGTATAATCCCTACCAATGTCTCTCTGGATCATTTAATGAAATCTCAGTGTTTTCCCACTCCAAAATCCTTTGAGAATTTGTTACAGCAACTCACTTTGTTGTCTTTACATAGTGTTCACTCAATGCAATATTAGTGCTTTGAAGTCACTTCAAGAATAAAAATTCAAGGAAAATTGATATTTTGAAGACTTGCATTCAATGAGATTTGGGAGATGCAAGAGAAAAATTCTCTTGGAGAGTAAATAATGGGGTTGTGGGAATGGCCTGTGGAAAATATCAGGGAAAAGTCCATCTCCCAGAATGTCACCTGTTCAACCCACACCAACAGATACCCAAGGTAAGGCCTGTGAAACACTTTCTGTCAGGAAGGACTTGGAAAACCACAACAAAGTTTGAGTCAAATTTGTGGGCACCTCTCAGTGATTTGCATATTATAGCAAGAACATGACGAATTATATAATAGACTCTCATTGGAGTATTTTCTTTTAGTCTAAGGAAATAAATTGCAAGCCATGTAAAACCTTCACTGCTAATAATTAGAGTATAATGAAAGACTGTGTACCTGGCAAACTCTGGAATGTATTTTCCTAATTAAAATAACCCTTTTGGACCGAGTAAAACAAGAAAGTTCTGCAGACTGAAGATTTTCTAAGTTAAAAATTAATCCCTCGTATAGTTTTTCTGGTATTATTGGTATCTCTGTAGGAATACAGGGGAAAGTAGTGGCCTCTACATTTTTTAATGGATAAGAAAAATTAGATCCGCACAAAATTTTTCATGCAACCAGGGAATGTACCTTTTGGGGGGATTTTTAAAGATCCCTCTCCATTTGTGTTATCAAAACCTAGGCTGAGAAATTTCAATGGAGAAAGCAATTAGGTGAAGCCAACAAAGTGTGGCTGCAAATTAGATTAACAACATGCTAAATTAAAAATTTATAAATTAAATATTTATAAAATTCACAAATACTTGATGCACTTAAAAAGCTGGTGGACACGTGTGCAGAGATACATAAAGAAGAAATCTGTAGTGACAGCAGATATACAGTCTTAGTTAGAGTTAAAATTAAGAGGTTTTTTTCTAATGGAAAAACTGTCCCAGCAATCTTGATCAGTATTATTTATATTTACGACATCCACAAATACATAGATTTCTTGGAGAATGGAAATACACTTGGAAATATTCAAAAAGAGAGAAAAGTACAAGAAATAAATGGGGACCAGAAGGGGGAATTGAATCTTGGCTTGTGGAATTGCAGAAACCTGGACGTGTTTCACCACCAGGAGAAACGAGGCAGCGAACGGTGAGTGGGATGACGTTTCTGACTGTTCCATGACATCCAGATCCTCAATTCCAAAACATTCCAAATCCCATGGGCTGTGCTGCCAGGCAGAGGGAAATGAAGCCACGTTTTTGTACCAGTGGGAAAAGCTGGGCAGCTGCTGGAGCAGAGAGCTGTGAGTGCCCTGGCGAAGGGAAGCCCCTGTGAGCAGCACGTGGCACAGTGTGGGCAGCTCTGCAGCTCTGCTTCAATGACAGCATTGAGCTCAGCAGTGGCCAGTTTGGGCTTTAAAAAATCCTGAGAAAAAGGCATTTTTCTGCTAATCCTCAGCGAGGAGTTGTGTGGGTCTGGTTTTATTCGTGCAAGGACTCAGTGGTCAGATTGTCTTAGACAGGACTCTCGTAGTTTGACTTTGAGCCTTCCTGGGAGACAGATCCCATGGCTTTCTGTATCCAAGTGAAGGATTCCATCCTATTTTACATCAGCTCAGATATAAGAGGGGATAGAGGGAAGTTTTGGGTCAGTCCTTTTCGGAGGGTGAAGGGCATCTTGGACCTGCTGTCTCTCCAGGAAGAGCTGTGTGTCTCCTTCTGGGAAGCAGACCTCGTTTATTTGTTCTTTATTGTGGGTGTGTGGGCATATAGTGGTATTAAGTTCCCTTTTCTTCTCTGTGTATATATATTTGTATAAATTCATACTGCCTCAGTAGTATTAGAACTCACTTTTCATCCAGTGTGGGGTTTTTTTCTCCCCCCACTCCCCTTTTGTCCCTGCACTGGGAGGGGGAAACTTTTGTTTTGGGGCCTCTGAGTATTTGCCTTCGACCAGGGATCAATGGCCACAGCCCTACAGAGCACTCAGATTGGAAGGGTGAAGGCTGGGCTGCATCCAGCCCTGTCCCAGCACCTTCAGTCACTGCTCCTGGGGCTCTGCACTGCCTGGGCAAGGACTCAGCACCCAGCTTGGTCAGGTTTAGCCTAAACCCACCTTGGCCCTAGGTTTGTGTAGCTGTAACCACCGTGTTCCTAAAGGCCAGTTGATCAGGTCACTTTTTGGAGGCACTTTTTAAGGAGGCAGGAGGGATCAGGAGCCACTGAACAGCCTGTTTGTTGTCTCAGCCAACACACAGGGGTTGGGAAGACAGGGAGGGTGAGCACACCCAGTAAAGGGGATGTTCTCATTCCCAGCCGTAAGGATTTAAGACACACAGAGTTTAATGGGCCTATAGGCAGTTCTGGTACGATCCCTTGACAAAGGGCAGTTTCCCCTTTTTAATATAGGTTATTTAAAAATGAAAATGGGAGTGTTTCTTGTATTTATTTGATTCCTATAGCACCCTCTACCTCAGTGCATGAGGATTTTGTTACTTTATAATGATATTGCCTGTATTTACCTTGGAGAAAACTTCATTACTGACAAGAGTTTTAAAGGACACCTCCAGTTGTGGTTGCCTTTGAATGTCAGTCAATGTTATCCCATTTTGTACAGGATTAGATATAACAAAAATATGGGGTTTCCTTAGAATCTGATATTTCATACATCATACCGTATTTCTTTCTTAACCTCTCTGAAAACTAAATGATCCTGTTGCTTTTTCCTCCCAAAAATGAGAAGTTTTCCATGCTTTTAGGATAACTTTATTCTTCCTTAAAATCATAACCACTGAGCTGCTGTGATTCTCATTTACTGCAATTACAGCATTGCTAAAGAACTTTGAATTTGCACACAATTCCATGGGTTTGATTTCCTGCAGTGCTATTTTAAACCTAAGGACCCTTCCCTTTTCCAGGATCATATTCTGGCTCTGACTCTCTTTCTAAAGAGAGGAGAGTTTGTTCTGAAACAAAACAAAACAAAACAATACAAGCATGTACCTACAGCAATGTGAATATTGATGCTTCTGTGTCAGGTCTTAATAGAGGCTGTAGTACAGCATATTATGGGATGTCAGTTATACAATGTGCCACACAGTTCTTTAGATAAGTCCATCCTGAATCAAGGGCATGGAGGGACAGGATAAGGGAATGGCTTCCCACTGCCAGAGGGTCAG
Source organism: Formicarius rufipectus (assembly GCA_013399695.1). Classification (NCBI taxonomy): domain Eukaryota; kingdom Metazoa; phylum Chordata; class Aves; order Passeriformes; family Formicariidae; genus Formicarius; species Formicarius rufipectus. The sequence goes on along the minus strand of VXAU01002217.1, from coordinate 249,532 downwards.
ATGGGATGTTGAGGAGGAATTCCTGGCTGGGAGGGTGGGCAGCACTGGCACAGGGTGTCAGAGAAGCTGTGGCTGCCCCATCCCTGGGAGTGTCCCAGGCCAGGTTGGATGGGGCTTGGAGCACCCTGGGCTGGTGGGAGGTGTCCCTGCCCATGGCAGGGGGTGGCACTGGATGGGCTTTGAGGTCCCTTCCAACCCAAACCACTCTGGGATTCTTATGTTAAATAAAATAAAGAATGTTTCTACTGCAGCTCTTACAACTGCACTCCTGTAACTCCAGTGTTGGGGGTTGAGAAAGACAGTGGGAGGACTTCGAAAGGCGGGAAAAAGTACATTGCCCAGGGCTCCAGTGAAGCAGAAGAATTACACCTCAATTCGAGCCAGAGATTTTCATATGCCCTGCAGAAGTGTTTTGTTATTTGGTTAATGGTTTCAAAATCAGTTTTTGGGTTATTGTTCCCTCAGAATGTTGTAAACTTTATTCCCGTTTCTGATTGGATGTTGTTTGCTGCATTGCAGGTGTTTCCTTATTTGTACATGTTCTACTCCTATATTCTCCATATGCTTTGGTATCCTCCTCCTTATGCCAAATTTGGATAACACCCTCCTACCTTTTCCCTTATATGTTAAACTCCAACCCTTTTTCCTGAATGTTCCACAGCTCCCTCTATAAAAGAGGAAGCTCTGTCCTCAATAAAGGCCCATATTGCTTCAACTCAGCACTTGTGTGAACCCGTTATGAGCCAGCTTTTATCCCCAACACGCGTTACTCCAACATGAATTTTAATGCTGCTTGAAAAATTCACACATCAGAAAATCTCAGCAGACATTGACTCGTCTGGTGTCAAAATTGGCAATATTTGAGGCAGAACAGGGAGAAACAATCCATAAAGTTACATCCTTATTAGTTATCATGTGTTGTCAGCCACTGTCACATTGTGATTTCCATAATGTTAATGTAGTGCCACCACTGATACCAGAGTTTCTAACAGCAGCGCAGAGCAGAGCTACAACCAATCTGCAAAATCGTGCCATTAAGCCTCAAAATGACATTTTTAACAGCAATATCAGAATTCTAATGCCCCAAGATTAGTCTTCTTTCCAGCAGCTTTCAGTGCTGTCCTGTCAGAGGCATCCCAGAGCCATCAGCCCTCCCCAGGCCTGGCACCGTCTCAGGGTGCAAGTGGCACCTCACCCTTCCCCCTTGTGGTGCCCCATGCCCTGTGTTGGCTCTTGCTCAGAGATTTCCTTCCCTGCTCTCCCTGTCCCCATCAATGAAGGCAGCCCTCCACTTACTGAGGGGGCAAAGTGCTTTCCCATTGCAAGGCAATGATGCAGGAGGGTGGTATTTTCTGACAATAGAATATAAAAGTATCTGTCTTTCTGAGCAAGAAAACACAACTACTAAAAAAAATGCTTCTAAGCAGAAGAAAATTAGCTTTCAGTGGATATTGTGATAAATATCAGATTAATGCAAGAAAGAAATTTGCTGCTAAGGCTCCTGTTTCCATTGCCTTTCTCAAATCAGGTTTATTATTGCTTATAGTTAGATATAGCTATAATTGTTATAGCTGTTGTAATTATAGCTACAGTTATTTAGTTACAGTTGTTATAGTCTGGGAAGGAGTAGAGATGAGTGGAATGCATTTGGTCAGGGTTGGACTCTCGATGTCTGTAATTCATTCCTGAGAGTCACCAACTGTCCTTTGCAAACTTTTGATTAAATTCATGATTTCAGAACTATTTGAGCATGCACCCTGAGCTAAAAACTGCTAAAGATAATGTTCAGTGACTGGCAGAATTCTAAATCTAAGTGACAGGAAATAAATTTTCCTCAAGGAAAACTACTTGCTAAGATTAAAAACATCATCACTTGGTCATAAATATGTACAGGAAATGCTTCCTTGTCCCTCTAAAAAGGCACAAATTATCTGAAAGATCCTATTCATTAGATAAAAATCTTTGCCAGATGGTTTGTAAAGAGATGAGGATCCTTTTCTGTATTTCTATAGGCTTGACACTTCCACCTTCACATAAAGATGCAATATTCCAGGCTGTATTTACTTCTTCTGCCTGTATTTAATTATTTACACAGCTTAGAACAAAGACTGAAGGCACCTCTGCTGAAAACTGGCACTGGGGCAAAATAAGGCCTCAAAACTAGATGTGCCACAGAGGGAACTGTCATTTAGTGCCACTGACTGTGGCATCCTGGCCTCTCCCTCTCTTGGCTTCAAGCAGAACCCAGAATTTTGAATGCCTAGAATTTTGAAAATCCATTTCATTGCAGGACACAAACTAATTTTTGCTTAAAATTTTCCATTTGAGGCATATCTGTTCCAAATTTCTTTCTATCCACACATCTATTTCTTGGTGGGGATGTCCCACCTTGGCAGCTCCCACCGTGATGTGTCCTGCATGACTAAAAATCTAACAATTAAAACTGATTTCAATCTGTTTTTAACAGCTTTTTATCATGTGGCATCTCCCTTGAGCTAAAGAAATGTCAGTCATAACCCACCAGACTGCAAATGGCAAAGGGCTTTGTCCTTCTGAGGGTTTCAGATCAGCAAGAACCAGTTCAGAAATGGTGAGCTGGGTTCTCTTAGACTGGGATGTGCCTTTCCAGTCACAGCTGAAAACTAACACAGTATCTTCTATACTGGGAAAGACTGGGCTCATCAGGTGGCACAGCAAGGAATTAATTGGCTTTAATAGCTCGGTTTGAGAGTTGCTGAGAAAATTATATGGGAGCTTGGAAGAAAAAATCAACCAAGCCAAAAAACTCTAAACAACAGTCCTAAATCCAAAACACCTCTCTCATTATTAATCCATTTTGTTCAACAATGAGATGACTTTCTGATACAAGCGAGAATGTCCCTGAAAATGTTAATTTTCAAAGATATTCTCCCATCTGTATTTCACTGGTGGGCATTTATAGAGTTCCCAGAGCCCAACTGCACAGTGCTCATGGAGATATTTCTATCTCAGGCATCAGAAAAGTGTCTCTTTGTTCTGTGTCATCATCTTTTGACAACTATCAAATGATTTTTCTCTGGCAGTGAACCTTTGGTGCCAATAAAGCAAACTGCTCAAGACAGCACATGCAATAAAATGCACTTTCTTCCTCCTTAGAAAGAGGGTGAAATCTTCTGTAGGACTCCAGAACGATAAGCACAGCAAGTGCATTTGGTTGCACAGGAAATCTAAATATTGATGGAATCATGGAATTGGAAATGGAATGTTAATGTAAAGCCATTGTTGGTGTTGGCTTGAGGCGATTTTACTCTGTTGTGCCCTCATTTGGCAATCCTGTTATTTGATTAATTCAAAACAATAACACAGATGAATCTGAGCTGAGTGACAAAACTCATTTGGACAAAAGAATGAAATAAAAGGTGTAGAACACCAAATCTGCAGCTCAGAAACACATGGGAAAGGACAACTTTTCTCCATGGAATAGCATGATTTAGAGAATCTGCAGAATTTAGTTTAGCTGCAATTAACTCACTCTTACATAACAATTTGTGGTATTAAGTTAAATAGTAAAGTGCATAAATATAACACTAAGCTAGGATGAAGTTTTACACAAGGAATCCCAAAAGATCATAAAGATGTATAGGATTATATATATATATATAGCAATTTATTATTTCTAATTGGCCTTTGACTTAGGAAAAATAAATGTATTAAAGTCATAACAGTTGTCACCTACCTCTCCTTCCTTTCCTTTTGGATTCACCTCATGTGGCAACACTCCTGATTATACAGAAAAGGAGCATGGGAGTGTTGGGGGAAATATTTTTTGCTTAAGGTCCTAAAAATTTCTGGTTCACCTACAGCCAACCATGAGCACAGTCATGTGCCATGTGAAGATCGTGTGGTTATAGTATTTTAACCTAGTTCTCTGAAACTTTTGATCCACATGACCTATAAAAGAATGAAAAATAACAAAGGAAATAATTTAAAATTTCATTGGATGTCCACTTCATTAAATGTGCCTTCCTACTCCTCTTGTCCCTGAAGAAATGGAATTAAATGAAATTGTTGGGACTAAATTCTCACCTTGCAAAAATTGGTAGAGTTCAGGAAGCAACAGAGACGAAACCACATAAAAGAATCAAAGATACTCTTGCTGTCACTTCTGGCCCATAAAACATGAATCCACTTTTTGTTCAGAGGCTGATAAAAGTGGTGAGGACTTTGGAACCACTTCATTCTACACTGATTACTTAATAGTGTTTCTGGTTTCTTCCTGTTCAACAGGTAAGTGCATTTCAGCTCTAAACTCTCTTGTGTGGGATTATGGATTTCTTCCTCACATCTTTAAATCTTCCATGCCATTATTCCCCTCGGGCTGAATGCACAATGAACACTCAGCTCTGGGTCTTTTTGCCAAGTGCCCTCTCTCTCCTCTTTCCAATAACTCATTAAACCCACATCTTCCAGGAATCCCTTCTCCTTTGTTTTTGCTGATCATTAATCTCTTCATGCTTTTTGCTGCTTTAACTCCTGCTCAAATACCCATTCCCTCCCCATCTTTAGGTGAAGCTGACTCCTTCTTAAGCTTTGATTAAGGAGAAGATGTAAATCCCTCACCATGTGGAGACTTTGTTTAAACAACCAGGAGGGGAAAACAAACAAACAAACAAACCCCAAACCAAACAAAAAAAAAAAAAGAACAAAAACAAAAACCCCAAAACAAAAACACAACAACAAAAACAAGCAAACAAACCAACCAAACAAACAAAAAAAACCCCAAAACTGGTGATTTTTCTCATTTTCACTTGAAATGTGAAAATATTTGGTCAGAGGAATTTGCACAGACAGAAAGGCCCTTGCTGGTGGCATTCCCAGACATAGCTCCATGGGGGAATTATTTATTTCTAGTATAATATTTCTCATCTATCAAACTGTGAATGATTTAGCACTGCAAACTCTGCAAGGATCCCTTAGAAGTGCATTGATTGGAGCAATAAATTTATTTACTTCCTAGTCATATTCCCAGGCTTTTCCATGCATGTGCTACTCATTGCAGTCAAAATTCAGCTAGAACTCAAAATTTTCATACAAGTAAACTGGTACAATTTCATTTATAGAGCTGAAAACTTCATTTGAGTTCAATCAATTTGCAGATTGCCCAGACAGAATGAACCAGCTTTTACACGTGGTCCATCTCCAATGGTCTGTATTAGTTATGATACAGCTAAAGGTGAGAACTTCCTGGCAGCTGCCTCTGGTGTTACACTCACCCTTCCAGAGCTCCTCAGAGCCACTTCATCCTTCCTCCAGGAAGATCCACTGGGAAAGGTCAGGACAAGGATGTCACGAGTGGTATGAGCACCAAGCTCTTCTCTGGGAGGGATTATGGTGGTGCTGGTGTTTTCCTCCTCCTCAGCCATGGACCCGGTGGACTTAGACATTTTATTTACATTCTGCTTCCCTTGCATTGTCTTGCAGCTAAAGTTTGACAACTACAGCCTCCCTCAGCCCAATTAGTGCAGAGGGATAGGATTTGTAGCCCTGTGGCAACCTGGTTTGGCCTGGATTTTGTTGTGTGTGGTATTGTGTCATGGGTTTCTGTAGCTGAATTTTAGTAGAAGGAGGGTACTTCCAGGATGGTTTCTGTTAGAAGCTGCCAGAAGCTTCTCCTGTCCTGTGGAGCTAATTAAAAATCATAGTTACGTCTCTGTGCTAAATATTCAAGAATTGGAGTGTTTGTGCAGTTGAAAAATTCCAGCTTTGAGATAACAACGCAGACAGAGAGAGACCAAGGTGGGAGCAGGAGGAGGCGAAGGAGGGACCCCATGCTGGAGCAGGGAGGGAAGGACTGAGAGCTGTGCCCCCCCTGCAGCCCGTGGGCAGGACCGTGGGGGAGCAGGTTGTCCCCCTGCAGCCCACGGAGCCCATCGGGGGGCAGAGACCCGACTGCCCCCCATGGAGTGACCCCCAGGACAAGAGCAATGGCAGCAACAACACCCACCTGCAAAACCCCCATTCCCTGCTCCCTGGAACTGCTGGAGGGAGGGAGGGGTGGGAGGAGAGGGGTGTTCTTGGGACTGATTTATTTCTTACTTTTTAGTTTTAGTGCTTTTAGTTTTAGTTCTTATCTTGTTAGTAATATATTTGAGTATTTAGCTACTCTGAGTTTGTTTTGCCATTATCTCTCAGCTGTTTTTTGCCTTTTCTCCTTTTTCCTTTCCCTCTGGGAAAGGGGGAGCCTGGAGGTTTGGGTGGACACTGGGGGAAAACCACCACATATTGGCAGAGCTGAAATAACAATGGCAATAACCACATGGCCACATGCAAAAAAAATACCCAAAACTGACTTAGCTGGAGGCAAGTCCAGCACCTGCTCTGTCAGGTCAGAACAAATTCTCTGACCTCTTACTAGTCCGAGACAATGAGGATACCCAGCTTATATCTTGTCCCCTTGTGAATCTTATGGTCATGATATGGAAAAGAATTTGGACACGTGTCCAGGACTTCCCTTGACATCAACAGGACACTGAAATTTGGATCTGTCTTGCACATGATCCTCTGATATCTCGGACACAGAATTCCAACCACGTATGAGGGACATGAGAAGAAAATGAAGCGGGAAGAAAATTACATTTAAATAAAAGATTTAATAATGTCTGAGCCTCAGTTAGGAAAAAGAAGCAAGAAAAATGGGGAGAGTTAAAGTAATAAATCTCAAATACCATGAATATAAAATCACAAATACCACTGATTTTTAACCCAGAGCAGAAACTCTTGTCACCCCTTTCATGCTGAAAACCAGGATTATTTCTTCCCCAGTATTGCCTCTTCCTTATCCTGCTTCCATTCCACAGTCTTGTCCACCTTCATCTCTCTCCTCCTCCTGCTCTGATCTCCCCAGAGCAGGGTATTAACCCAATCACCCTGAGTTGTTTTTTATGGTAAGTTCAACAGTGAGATTGGGCTTTGCATATTTGATGGGGTTTATGCCCAACTATTGCTAATTATTGGTTAAGATATTGAGTTTTTAACACACTTTGGTCTGTTATATAGGACAACATCCAATTCTAATGGCAATCCCCTGTGAACTACTCCCATATCTTACATATATCCAACAATAATACTGAATCATTCCAGTGCCCAGGTACAAAGATAACACATGTTGTTGACAACAGCTACAGAATTTACAAATTTTCATTCTAGGCACTACTTAAGCTTCTCTTAACAGTTTATATCATACAGGAAACATTTACTTTAACTCCTTTCTTGGATTTTGCCATCTAAAATTTCCTCCTCCCCATTGTCCTCTGTATTTCGTGACGTTTCCAGACTGTCCCAACCAGAACTGAGCACCACTGGAGTTACAGATGTTTCTTACAATGTCTCCTGTTCCCTTCTCTGTCTGATTTTGTGCCACTTAAATTTTATGGCTATTAAGTTCTTTTACCAGCCTATTAAGAAAGAGAAAATTGCTGTGTTTATGACCCTGGGGCCTGGGCTATTCCATTAGTGACCTCCCTCTTTATCAAACTGCTTCAAATGCTGAATATTTCAAAGCTTTTCTATAAAACCAATAAGGTTTAGAAGCCTCTTTCAGCATTGCAGCTCCAACGGGGGCCCTGTCAAGGAATCCTGGAGGGGCTTCTTGGAGCACCAGCTCTGTCCTGACTCATCCCTCTGATCCACAGCAGAGGCTGGAGCTACTCCTGAGCTCCATGGAGGGGTTCAGGAGCCTCCCAAATGTGGTTCATTTTGTGCCTCTCCAATGCCCTGTAGTGTTAAATAACTTCAAATAAATAAATGTGGTGTGAAAGGCTCAACCTCCATGTGTGGGATATCCAAAGAACCCTTCAGAAGGTCTTGGACTCAGCTCCAGACAGGCTGTGGCTGCCCCATCCCTGTAAGTGTCCAAGGCCAGGTTGGAGTGACCTGGGCTGGTGGAAGGTGTCCCTGCCCACATCATGATGTTTCTTGTGGTTTGGGGATGGGCTGGAAAGAAGTAGATGCTCAGAATTATGAACAATTTTATATCCTTGAAGCACTTTCCAGGGCGGGCACTGGCCAGGGGTGGTGGTCCAGGGAGAAACCAGTGAAACAGTGCCAGCAGCAAAGCCTCCTGGAAGATTCACAGGATCTTCTGAGACCTTTCCAGTGCCTTGGTCTGCAGGGGGAACATCTCCTTGGGGGACCAGGCCACCAGCAAGGGTTGGGCACATGGAATTATGGAATTGTTGAGGTTGGTAAAGCCCGCTGAGATCACCAAGTCCTACTGGCAGGCCACCATCACCACTAAGCCATGACCCCCAGTGTTTTTTGAACACTTCCAAGGATGGGGACTCCAGCACCTCTTCCAGTGCCTGAAAATCCTTTCCATGAGGAAATTATTCCTATTATCTGATCAAAACCTCCCCTGGCACATCCTGAGGCCATTTCTTCTCATCCTGTTGTTAAATATAAAGCGGTTGGGTGTGAAGTCCCTGGTCCCGTGGGTCCACATTACTGGTGCTAACTGGGCTGGAGGGGCAGAGCCTGAGCTGGTGTGTGAATGGCAGAGAACAGAAACCTTTGAACAGAAATTGTTATGCACCTGCAGTAACCCATCCTGCCTCACAAATAAACTTTAAACGAACTGTTCTTACAGCTGTTTCCACCAGGACAAAAATAAATATCCTTCTTTAAAAAGTGATGGGGCTGACAATTAAGGACAAGGGAAATTAAAAGTATGTGTGGAAGTTAAAAGGATTAAATAGCTATGTACAGAAGGTGAGAGTTTTAATCAGTGTGCAAATCTCTTGTAGGAGGCTCACAGAGGCACTGCTGGGAAGCAGAATCTGTGGCTTCAGAGTCAATGTGTTTACTACAAACTTTATCTTGACCATCTGCCACCACTAATCAGATACAACTGGCACTTTGAGTTTGAAGGGAAACATATTCAGGACCTGAGATCCCTCCTGGATAGCAAGCAGCTAAAAGTTTATCTGCACACAGCACTTGATTTGAATTTGTTTACCTTGGAGGAGAACAAGATTAAAGATGGAGCAGCTGCTCCTGCAAACCACGAGGTGTTAACATGGGAACAAACTCCATGGGTGAAAAAACACCCAGCGAAACAAACCCAGGTTATGTTGAATCAGCAGATCCTTTCCTGATCAGAATATTGTGATGATTGTTGGAGCAAGTCCAGAGGAAGCACCAAGATGGGCAGGGGATGGAGCAGCTCTGCTGGGAGGAAAGGCTGGGAGAGCTGGGATGGTCCAGCCTGGAGAAGAGAAGCTTTGGGGTGACCCAGCTGTGGCCTTGCAGAGCCTGAAGGGGCTCCAAGAGAGATGGAGAGAGAGCATTGAGAAGGGCTGGAGGGACAGGACAAGGGAATGGCTTCCCAGTGCCAGAGGGCAGGGCTGGGTGGGATACTGGGAAGGAATTCCTGGCTGGGAGGGTGGGCAGGCCCTGGCACAGGGTGGGCAGAGAAGCTGTGGCTGCCCCACCCCTGGGAGTGTCCCAGGCCAGGCTGGATTTGCCATGGTGCAACCTGGGCTGGTGGGAGGTTTCCCTGCCCGTGGCAGGGGGTGGGACTGGATGGCTTTGAGGTCTCTTCCAATCCAAACCATCCATGGTTCTGTGATTCTCTGGCTATCAGAAGGCAGGCAGACCCGACACTGGTTCAAGGTCTTACCTCCCAGAGTGCCAAAAATGCTACACAGCAACTCGATATTAAATGTCCTGGTGATGCTGCATCATCTCTCTGCTTCTGTTTTGGGGCAGTAGGCTCTGAAATGCAAAGGTACTGAGTGAAGGGCTCTTCTGATTCCTTAATTAGCTACTCTTGTCTGGCTTATATAACATTTCCTACTCACATTTCAAAAGGCTGCGTTCAAATTTCAGCATGAGAAATATTTATGTGCTTTCAAATATTTCATTGTTTACCTACAACACAGTTGTATCTATTCACAAGACTCTGATCTCCCAATCCCATCGGTGACATACAGATCACTTGGTTCCTTTTGTTCCTTCTGTAAGTTGTGGGTCTCAATTTAACACCATTTTATTGGTAATTTTTGGTCTGGCTGGGTATTTTTTGTGTGGTTTTCTTTTGGGTTTTTTTTGGGGTTTTTTGGTTGGGGTTTTTTGGTGGTTTTTTTTTGGTTGGTTGGTTGGTTGGTTTGTTGTTGTTGTTGTTGTTTTTTGTTTGTTTTTTTGTTTTTTTTGCAAAATGCCTGTTGTGTATTCCTGCTGTATTCCTACCTGTGGTACTACACTGGGGGGAAGAAAAATAGGAAAGGTAAATTATTTGTTGTGAATAGGTGAAGAAAAGAAAATGCCAAACCAGATTCATTCCTTCTTCTTAGAGATTATGAATTTTGAAACTTCAGATAGAAGTGGATTAAGAGGTCATGGAATTCTTGCAACTGTTTGTGTTCAAGGAAAACAAGGATAAGATGGGAGCTGTGATTAATTTTTTGTCATTGTTTTCCAGCAAGAACAAATCTTCTTTTAAAAAACTCTGTCATATTCTATTATTTTATACCTACTTATTTTGGTTGGTGTTTTAGAGTTGAATTAAAATGAAAACTTAAGAAAGATGACTGGAATGAAATAATTGTGTATTATTCCCTGACGTTTTATGTTTTCTTTTTTTTTTTCCAAGAGGATAATCTGACATTTATAGTCAGCCAAATCATAGAAGAAAAGAAAAGAAAAGAAAAGAAAAGAAAAGAAAAGAAAAGAAAAGAAAAGAAAAGAAAAGAAAAGAAAAGAAAAGAAAAGAAAAGAAAAGAGAAAAGAAAGAAGAGAAAAATTAAAATACAACAAAATCCAGAAAAGGTATGGTTTCCTAATGGAGGATCGTTACTTTTAAAATTCATATATGAATATTGATGACCTAAGAGTTACTTTTAAAAGAAAAGTAATAGGAGGTAGGAAACAATGGGGATTGACAGGTTTTGATTGTACTTCATTTTGTTTTGACATGTCTGGAATGCACAGAAGATTTTAAATGTCTAGAGCATACAAGAACAAATTCCAATTAATAGAGCACAGGAGGAGAGAAAATAGCATACAAGCCTTCAATCTAAATGCTCCCCTCCCCTTCCCAAACCTTCCCTTCCCAAACCTTCCTTTCCCTTTCCAGAAATACGCAGCAGAAACCTTTTCCTTTTTAATTTTTTTTTTTTCTTTTTTCCTTCTTCCACTGCCCTGGAGGGAGTATATTGAAGTCTGCAATGCTTTTCAAATATGTGATTTCCATGTTTGTTGCCTGAGCAAACAGATCTCTTGGAATGGTGTAGGAGTATGGGCAAAGAATTCCTAAAGAATTGTTGCCAAGTCCACTCTACTGCCAAATGTTAACCTCGGCCAAAGAGATGTGATTAGGAAAAGGCAATTAAAAAATCCAGCAATGCAGGTTAGCATTAGTAGGGAAAATTGGAATACAGCTGTTAGAAAGTGGTGCAGCTCTTCAGGCACTATACTGAGGGTGAAGGAAAACCCCAGAAAAATGAGCCATCTTTTCCTGACACCTGCCATGAGTGAGTGTGCTCAAAGGATTTTCAAGATCAGTAATTAAATATCCAGGTCAGGATTTTTTCCTAGTGCTAGAATGGCTCTTAGAGAGGGAGGTAAGACAGTAGATTCTTATCCATGGAACCATGGAGTGGTTAAGATTGGAAAAGACCTCTTGGATCATGAAGTCCAGCCACCAGCCCAGCACCATCCACGTGCTCACCACAACATATGTCCTCAAGTACCACATCTACGTGTTTTTTGAACACCTCCAGGGCTGGGCACTCCAAACCTCCCTGAAAAGCCCCTTCCAAGGCCTGACCACCCTTTCCAGGAGGAAATTCCTCCTCATGTCCCCCCTGCCTCTGCCCTGTCCCAGCCCGAGGTCATTCCCTCTGCTCCTGTCCCTGTCCCTGGGGCAGAACCTGACCCCTCCAGCTCCCCCCTCCTGGCAGGGACTTGCAGAGCCAGAAGGTCCCCCCTGAGCCTCCTCTTCTCCAGGCTGAGCCCCCCCAGCTCCCTCAGCCCCTCCTGCTGCTCCAGCCCCTTCCCAGCTCCATTTCCTTCCCTGAACACCATCCAGCCCCTCTGTGTCCTTCTTGGAGTGAGGGGTGAACCACCCAACAGGAGTTCAGAAATAGGAATCAACCTTCAGGATCAACCTGGTCCTCCTCATGCCCTTTGCCTCCACCATCAGGATGAAGGAGATACCACCAGAGCCTTGTGGTCCCCCCTGGTGGGCTGAAGGTGCCCCCCCTGGCAGTGCCCTCTGCAGAACCAGAGGCAGGGAAGGAGTTTAACAGGTGTCATCCTAAATAGAGAATTTCCAGCCTCCCCCAACACTGGACTTTAGTTTTTGAATGTTTCCTGCAGTCCTCTTTAGCAACACAGAGTGTAGGTTCTTATCCCTCCCAGGGCTCTGGAAACATCCTGTTGATCTCCTTCTTCATCCCCCCACAATCACCATTTCCCGCAGAAGTCCCTGAAGAAGGAACCTGGAGGCTCAGCCTGGAAACTCTGCACCAACTCCATGTGCTGCTCCCAGACTTAATAATCAGACTTAATGGTCTTCCTAAAATATTGCATGTGAGATGCCAGTGACATTAATCAATGTTTAACAAAGGCAAGAAGTGCTGCTCCCTGAATATAAATACTTGCACAGAAAGATTTAGCATTTGTTTAGTGAGCTTAATTAAAATCTCTACTTGGTGCGAGCGGTGCCCTTTGGAGGAGCTGAACTCCTGATGAAGAAATAAACGGTTTTCCCTCACTTAGAGCTTTCTTTTCTTCCTACAGGATGAGTGGTTTCGATGATCACACGATAAATTCTCATCTGCTGTCTTAATTTAAAAGCCATTTTAACATTCTGGGAAGCCCAGGTGTTTTTGGAGGCTTTGTTCTGTTTGCCTTGGTTGTGGCTGAAGGAGCTTCAGGTGATGAGCCCAAGTCAGATATCTGGGAGAGATGGAGAGGCTTTGCATGGGTGGAAACCCCCACCCGTCAATGATTCAACTGTTTTATCTCCTGGTTAATGCAACTGAGTCATTCCAGTGAAGGTCAAGGGGCAGACATCATGCTGCATTTCGAGTTAAGCTTGTAGAATTATAAAAAAGCACAATCGATAATCAAAAGGTGTGGAATTAAACTCTGCAGATAGAGGAGAGTTTGATAACATTTTTGCACAGCGGCAGTTGAGGAAGATGCTGAGCTCCTCTGGACAAAACCCATTGATTACACTAAGCCAGAAGTTTCTGGGTCCCTCTGACCTTGCAGGTTCTAGGATTATATCATGTATATATTAGATACATAAATACAAACCCTACACACCTCTATATCAAGCCTGTGGTAGGCATTAAAGGAACAAAAAAAAAAAACAAAAAGAAAAAAAAGAAAGAAAGAAAGAAATATTCATTCCATGTCACATGAATGAGTTGTCCCATATGTCAACTGACTGCCTGTTTTATTTCAGGAATAAAATTACGGGTTATTTATGTCCAGGATTAAAGGCAACAATGTGCTTGGAATTGGAAAAAAAAGCACAAAAATTATTGGTGTTTAAAAAAAAGTCCAAAAGTTATGTGGCAACTGAGAAACTAAAACTCTCTAAGATTTATATTGGCAAAAGGCTTTTACTATGACTTTACACAAACAGGCATGGCTGTAATTTCTGCAACTCATTAGAAACGTTTCAAAAATCCTCTTTCCTGGAGGCTTCTCTGAGGTATAAAAAAATAAAAGATCTGGAACTGTGAAATGTGCAGGCTGAACAATTGCAAAATAAATTATGCCTTTAAAATGTTCCAAATATTGGCATCGATATTACTATAATATCATGGTGAGATAATAAATAATAGTATATTGCTGCAGTAAAATAAATCAGCTAAAATCTATATAAATACCTTATATTTCCAAATTATTGAGAGAACATTTGATTTATCAACACTTACCTTTTTCCCCACTGCTGGATAATTGATTATTTATTTTTAGATTACAATGTGAGGAAAAAAAAACCCTTTGGATTCTCAAATTTTCCTGGAATGGAAAATTATTTTAATATGAGCTGAATTGGTTCTTTATTTTTCAGTTGATGTTGCCAGCAGCATTTGGGGTTCTTTTCATTAGGAAAAGGGATTTATGATAGTCAGGTACTTGGCATGAGTCCATTCAATTAAAAATAATTCAGAAAAATGCTATTTATCTTTAGAGAAGAATAAAATAATACCAGAGAGTTCTTCTGTGGAAGTACAAAGACCTTGTCAAAGTCCATGTTATTCCATCATTTACCTGCATGGGAGGTGATTTCCAAGCCAAAAGGATTTTATGACCCAGTGGTCAAATTCAAGTTTGCTTAATGTCACCTCACGTCCTGCTGAAAGTCAAACTCCCAGACTAAAACCCTGAGCCAAAGCCAGCTGAGGACACAATAATTCCCTCCTCTGCACTGGCCCTGGGAAATGCTTCTTGTAATATCATATCTGTGCTAGTTTAGAGTTAAACCGGCAGGAGAAATGAATCCAACTCAGAATGGGATTGCAAGGCAGAATAACAATTTCATAAAAGATCACAAAATACACTGAGACAGAAGGGAAATTCGTTTGTGCCACAGAAACACCAGATGTACAGCCCAGCACAGCGGGGCACAAGCAGGATGGAGCTCAGCAACCCCTGTGCTGAGCACCACATGGCCCCCACCATGAGTTTAAAGTAAAAAGAAAACAAGAAACAAACCTGCTGGTGACAATGATGGTTGAAGTCTGGTGGCAGTCTCAGTCTGGTTGAGGCTCTGCTCCTCCTCTGGATCTGAAGAGCCCCCAGTCCCAAAACCCCAAGCTTCTATCCACTTGGGCTCAGATGGGAAATGCCCAGTCCCTCCCCCGAGGTGGAGACTTTCACAATGGGTGATTTACTCTGTGAGGTGAACAATGGCATATTTTTGGCATCCCTGATGGCCCATTAGCAGATATGACCCCTCAGGTGGGTGTGGAGGCAGGAGAACTTCCTTATCTCAGAGAACTTCCTAAACACCCAGTTTGTAGCCTGAGGGGTGGGGTGTGCCCTGGGCAGCTGCTGCCAATGGGCCATGGTGAGCAGTTCGTGGGAAAAATGCCATAGAGGGTTTAGAATCCACACCCACCCAGTGCCAAACTGATCCTAGCTACTAAAACCAGGACATTATCCCTGTGGGAGATTCTTAACATCTTGTATTTTGAACCTTTTTCATCAGAGAAAATGGTTCAGCTGCCTCTGAGGAGCTGTGCCAAGGCCGTGGCACAAAGACACGTCCTGGCAGCCACAAGCTCAGGGCTCCCCTTTCCCCAGGGATTCACACGGGACAAGCACATTGAACTAAAACTGAGCAAACTTCACTAGACTTTTTGAAGCTCTAAAAGTATGACTTAGTGAAATTCCTTCAGGAATTTCAGCCCATCTTAGGGGGATTACATCAAGAGCTGTAATTTTTCCATGAATGTTTTAGTCACACCAACAGACCCCTCTTTCCCTAACAGCTTTTTCAGATGACAGATATTATTTTGGAGATGTTCAAATAGCTGGAAATCAGAAATGACTCCCAGTTTTACTGATCACAGCAGAAGCATCTTTTCCTTTTTTCTCTGCTCTCAGGAAGCTCAGAACGAGGGACCTCTCGCAATATTCTCAGATTATTGTCTGCATTTTATTGTCAGGATTCACTCCTGCTGATGGAGGTTTTTTCCCTCACCAGCTTCCTGAGCAAAAGGCTGGATAAAGGGGTGGATAAATTCCTTTGGTATGATCTTCAGTCCCAACACTGCACTGCAGAAAAAGGAATTTCACACATAAACAACCAAATTCCTACCCCTTTAAGGACAACCAAAACCAGGTTGGTCAAGCTTGGATTTATATTTGAGTAACAGTGATGGGTCAAAAGGCAGACAGCTCTTCCCCTGGCCTGGACACTTCCAAGGATTCAGGAGCAGTCACAGTTTCTCTGCCCAACCTGTGCCAGGGCCTGCCCACCCTCCCAGACAGGAATTCCCAATATTCCAAGAGGGCACTGGGAAGCCATTCCCCCTTGTCCTGTCCCTCCAGCCCTTGTCCATCATCTCTCTCCATCTTTCTTGGAGCCCCTTCAGGCTCTGCAAGGCCACAGCTGGGTCCCCCCAAAGCTTCTCTTCTCCAGGCTGGACCATCCCAGCTCTGCCAGCCTTTCCACCCTGCAGAGCTGCTCCATCCCTCACAGGGGAGAATTTCCACCTAATGAGTGATCCCTCTGAAAGCAGAGATTTCCAGAGGGCTCTTCAGAGTATTTCACTGAAAACCTGCTGTTACATCACAAAAACTAGTAAAACTCTTTGTGTTTTCCCTGAAACCTCTGGCAAACCCACTCAGGGAAGCTTTTTTCAAGTTCAGTGCTTTAACACTCACCACTCAATGCCTGATTGAAAAGGGTGGCTTGAGATTACACGTGGTTAACGAATAGAAAGGACTATCATTGTTAGATATTGGAAATACAGATCTGCCAGATCCCTGGGCAGAGGTTTGATTGAAGGAAATGACATACAGACATCAATGCCTGTGCACTGCTGAGCCCCTTTTCTCTCTGAGCCCTTTGGCAGAGGCCGTGCCCTCTCTTAAGTGAAACTATTATCTCTAAAGCAAAGGCAATAGACTTTAATCAGGTTATCCCATATCACAAAGAGGTTAAGGAAAAGATATTGAATCTCTTCATTGCAAATGTATTTTAAAGAATACATAAGGAGATTGAATCTCCCAAGATTGCCTTGTATTTTAGAGAAATCTGGAGAGCACTTAATATGAATTCTATTTTAAAATGCTTTCAGAGGCTGGAAACTTTGACTCTTACTGAACATTAAATTAATGAACAAATGGTGACATCTATTACAGATGATCCTTTGTTCAGCAATGGATCTTGATGTAATTAACATCATGTTAATGGGAACAGCTGGAGCTGTGCCAGGGCAGGGTCAGGGGGATCTCAGGACAAGGCTCTTCCACAGAGGGTGGTGGGCACTGACCAGGCTCCCCAGGGCAGTGGGCACGGCCCCGAGGCTGCCAGAGCTCCAGGAGGGGTTGGATGATCCTCTGGGGCACAGGGTGGGATTGTTGGGGTGTCTATGCAGGGCTGAGGGTTGGACTGGATGGTCCTTGGGGAAGTTCTTTGCAGACATTGGAAGTCAAACCTGCTGCAAACAGGTGCAGATTTGCCTGTCCTGTGCTACGTGCAAACATAGGATGTGGTTCTCTATACAACCTTTCACTGAAACGGAAATGTGTGAGGAAAATCTCTTTTGACTACCTTTGTTATAAAAAAAATACGTTCTGCATTGCACCCTATAATATCCAGTGCTCAAAAACAGAGGAAATGTTAGAACTAAATACGGAAGACATTCTTTTATGATTAGAAATAGTCTGCTCCTAAGTTTATAGCGAAAATCAAGGCCAGTTTTCTTACCTGACAGATGAGTCAGTCTAATCTTCTTTTGTTGTAGGGGCCTAAAAAAGTTTGTTGGGTTTTTTTAAATTAAAAACATCACAAGCCAATTCCAAGAATGGAAGATTTTAAAACTTTATATAGGAAAAACATTAAAATTTGTATTAATCCTGCTCCTTACAGCATCCCTGCTCCTGAATCCTGACTTTCCAGACACATCATTGCCCCACCAGCAGCACCAGTGTTGTGATACTCTTTACTCATGGTGTTTTTCTGTTTATTTCCAGCAGCAGGAAAAGTGATGCTATGGGGTTTTTTTGGATGTACTCTTTCTAGCACTCCAGCTGCACCACTAAAACACTGCTTTCCTCCTCCTCTCCCCACACTGCCAGGCCCCAGGAGAATTGCTTCTTGCCTCCAAATGACTGATGCAGAACTGCCTTCACCAGAGTTGACTGTGGGGAGAAGACGGAACTGGGGGCTCCCAGGGGCCAGGAATTCCCACCCAGCTGTGCTGCCTTGAGACAAAGAGCAGGTTACTGAGGAAGGTTTCTGGAAGGGATGCTGTGACTTACATTTTGGCTCCAGTTCCCACAGTGTGTATTTCCTGAGTCAGTAACATTACCTACAATAGCCAAATTTGCTTTTCATTTGAAGACTGAGATGATGAAAAAAAACCCAACACGTTGTATTGTAATTTTCTCTCCAAATCACATCTCTGTTCCCAGTGAAGTTGGAGGGAAATGAGCAGAAGCCCATAAAGTTTGAAATTCATTTCATGTCCCCTGAAAAATTGCTATGTGTTCTTGGAGCTTTGAAATCAGTATAGAGCACACTTGGTGTTTATCGCATGACTTGAAATTAGATTCATTTTTGAAAGTTTTATGACAGCAAAAATTACGCATTGCCATTTACAATACAATTGCTAAAAATTCCCAGGAATAACAGATTGCCTTAGCACGGGATTTGTTGGAAAGGCAGTGGCAGCAGCAGAGCTCTGTGTGGGGCACAGCATCCCTGCAGCCTGTCTGCCTCCATGGGGATGGAAATAAGGTCTTCTCAGCTGCCACAGACCACAAATGCTTTGTCTTCTCATGCATGGCCTGAAGATTCCTGTGGTCCAGGGGGTGTGTCCCACCCTTGTTTCCCAGTCAATGTTTGCTTAGTGTGATTTCCCCCTTTTGTTTCAAAAAGACCCGACATTTTACTTGGATTGCAACTCAATTTATCTCCAAGTGATACTTCAGCAGGCAGAGAGCTTAATCTCAGATAATGGCATTGCAAATATCAATTGTAGCCAATAAAAGAACTTAATAAAACATGGGCATCCACAGGGAAAGGCATTTTAGGTATAAGTACAACATTCTGGCTAGTGTTTATCAGATTACAGAAACAAGATATAGAATTGCTGTGTCCATACACAATCTCATGGAAATAACCCAAAGAACCCAGAAACCTGGAGTGTTTTCCAAAAGGAATGCTTTGACCTTTTCCCAGTACAGCTGAGAAGAGTCACTGAAAGTAGCACACTGTGCTTTTTGACAAAAATATCAATGCAATTAAAAATGTGCATCAGAAGTACTTTAATGAGCTCTCATCCCTGCCTGCATCCTACCCCAGTGCCATCAGCTCTCACAGTCACTGACACATGCAGGAAAACATTAAATAGGACTGTCACTGAAAGGAAATGTTGTTAGGTCTGGAAGAGTCAGAGAAGAAAAGTTCTAACTCAGCGATGTGTGAGGCAGATTAGGGCAGGATCAAACACTTTGCCCTTCGTATTCTGTGCAGAGGAGCTGTGAGCTCCCAGGCACATCACTGAGGGTGAGCACCTCTGTCTGGAGTAGCTGGTCTAGGAATACAAACCAGGAGTAATAACTCAGAGACAAAATGTAAGCATCTCTTATGCAAAAGAGCTTTTCTCCTCAGCTTGCTTGGGGTTTTGTCCCTGAAGAGGAGCAGAAACTTTCCTGCGCCTGCAGGTGCGTCCACACCCTTCAGGTCAGAGATTAAAGAGCCCGTGACAGGCCCACAACCTGTGTGCTGTTGGCAGGCATCAACATTTGAGTGGCAGCTTGTCCTCATAGGTGGTTCTGATGGACACCTCAGGTTTATGGAGGCAGAGGGGTGTGATCCTGCTTGGGGATGCAAATGGGAACTGCAGGGACAAAATCCCCGCCTGGCTCAGAGCGCTCCTCCCCTGCAGTCAGCCCTCGAGGAACGTGTTGCCTGCAAGAGGCAGCAACATTGCTGGGAGCCACAGACAATGAAAAATTAAAACTGAAGGTAACAAGAAGAGCCAAAATTGATGTTGCCCACAGGGTTTACCTCGTGCAACATTATCCACAGGCCACTGAGGGCGGGGATGGTTCTCTAAACTAGAGGACAGGCAGATGCTCAGTGTCATCCTTCCCAGTGAAAAGACCCTTCTGATGGGAGTGCAGTTGGAATAATTTATTAGCGTAGCAATCAGCATTTTCACCCTAGGCAGTTGTAAGCAGCTGCTTTGTATGTAATGAGTACTTAACTGTACAAACATATCCTTCCATCTGCACTCCAAAATAAATCTGTGCCGAAGGACGCCCGGCGCCGACGCCGCTGGAATAAATCAGAGGAACCCTCTTTAGCAAAAAGGTAACAACACTGTCACAGGTGAGGTTCTTGTAGTTGTACAGGTCAAGGAGTAAGTCAGCTTGGCAGCACTCAGGAACAAATAGTATATTACAAATTGAGGAAGGCACAGAGAGGGGACATGCAACATTGCACCACTGCCTCTGTATCAGAGTTCGTGTCTATTCTGTGAAGCTTTGCCTTACAATCTCAGAAAAGAAGGCAAAATAGCTATAAGGGATATGGAGGTGGGCTCTGAGGGCAGTGGGGATTGAATTAAGTTTTTCACAGAGAGAGGGAAAGCTTCTCATCTGGAAAAGAAGTGCCAGGGAGTTAAACAGTCAGTGCTGGGAGGAGAGAAAAGGGTCAAAGTGCAAAATCTGACAACAGTCCTTTAGTGATATCATTGCAGCACATTTTAACGCAGTAAGGGAAAAGCCATTTTTTATCAGGCTGCCTAATGAAACTGTAGAAACAACTGTGAAAGCCTCCCATGGAACCAAATGCTCTGGAGAGGTTTGAGAAGCTAAAGGAAGGAGGTGAGATCTCATCCCCTGGTGACACAGAGCCTGCAGAGCCCGAGGGGTTCACTCTGCTCTCACCTTCTTCTGTGCCCCCTGTCCAAAACACAGCAGGTGTTATACACAGATTTGTTCTCATTTAATGAAGCTTCTCATGTATTCTCTCCTTAGCCACTGAATTCCAGTTGTCAAATCAAACCACAGTCCCCTTTGCTACATGCACAGCTTGAGGGAGGTGAGAATTGAGTGCCAGCTGAGTTATCACGAGCTCTGAGGCAGAGTTGGTTTTGTGGGTTTTCAGGAGGCCTTATGACTTCAGATA
This sequence comes from Formicarius rufipectus, assembly GCA_013399695.1. Classification (NCBI taxonomy): domain Eukaryota; kingdom Metazoa; phylum Chordata; class Aves; order Passeriformes; family Formicariidae; genus Formicarius; species Formicarius rufipectus. The sequence continues at coordinate 228,666 of VXAU01002217.1, read as the reverse complement.
GTATTCAGGTATTTCTTTTTATTTTAAAACTGTACATTACGTTTTGTTGCTTTTTAATCCTCTGTGCATTTGATCTTTATTTCACCCTTTCCTCTTTGCAAACTAGCTCATAAATGCAAATAAAATCTTGTGGAGTCATATGGATTTGATAACATGTGAACCAATGCAGAGAATTATCAAAAGAGAAACAAAACCTGGTATAGAACAGAAAATCCTTGAATAAATAGACCAAGTGCAAAGATCAAAGTCATGAGTACAATTGGATCGTTCAGAGCTTTTTGATGGTCTGTAATTTGAAACCATTAATTCGAGCATAAAGTAGGATAGTTCTGCCAATAAAAAGAATGTCTTTTGGATTGGAAGATAAAAGACCAAGTAGTTTAAGAGTGACAAAAATACATATGTCAAAAGAAAAGCATGTCATGTCCAGAAGTCCCTCAGAGTGCAAACAGAAACTGGGAAACTTCCATATAGATTCCACTGAAATGAAAAAAAAGAGTAATTATGGTGGAAGAAGAACCTAATGATTGTCTCTGTGATATGTAGATATGGTACAGAAAAAGAGAAAGAAACAAGCAGTGGAGATATTCCAGGAAAAAAGACTATGGAATGCTCTTTGTTTTGGCTAAACATGAAGAAGTGGATTTATTATTCCCTTTTTGTATCCCAAACATGCACTATTCCAGTGATACAAAATGAAGTTGACTTTTCAGATTGAGATGAGGGGACAGCTTTTAAAGAGTCATGAAGGTGCTGTATTTTGCAAATATTGGGACTAAGTTTCTTCATGGGGTTATGAAATGCTCTTTAAATCTCACAGAGGAATAAAGTGAGCTAGGCAAACAAAACTTCAGAAGTCTTGATATGCATTACTGAGAGGAGTCTACTGTCTGCTTTGTGCCAGGAGGAAGGCAATGATATCAGGGCTAGGGTGGAACTGGACACTTTCCACCAGCCTAGGTTACTCCAAGTCCCATCCAACCTGGCCTTGGACATTCCCAGGGGTGGGGCAGCCACAGCTTCTCTGCCCACCCTGTCCCAGGACCTGCCCACCCTCCCAGCCAGGAATTCCTTCCCAATATCCCACCCTTCCCACTGGGAAGCCATTCCCTTGTCCTGTCCCTCCAGCCCTTCTCAATGGTCTCTCTCCATCTTCTTGTTTCTCCCTTCAGGTCCTGGAAGGTCACAATGAGGTCACCCCAAAGCTTCTCCTCTCCAGAGCACTGGGCAGTACAGTCCCAGTTCCCCAGTTTACAAGGCCATGATGGAAGAGGACCATGAGGAAGCTCCAGACTGTGAGTCCCAACTCAGCACCTGGAAATCACACTGTCTGCTGCTGGGAGGGCATTGGAGGGACAATGTGCAACCAAGGTGAGTTCACAGAGGGCAGGTCCTGTCTGAGCGATCTGATCTCCTCCTGTGATAAGGTCACGGCTCGCTGGGTGAAGGGCTGTGGTTTCCTGGTTCTCAGTAAGGTTTTTGACACTGCACTGAAGAGATCTGGGGTCAGGGCTGGAAGGCATGTCCTGTGAGGACAGCCAAGGACTCTTGCTTGGTCTGGTTTAGAGAAAAGGAGGCTGAGGGGCGACCTCTTGGATCTCTGCCGCTTCCTAGGGGGACATGGACAGGGGGTTGCTGCTCTGCTCTCCCTGGGATCTAGGGATAGGATCCATGGGAATGTTCCAAAGCTGTGCCAGGGGAGGTTAGGACTGGCCATCAGGAAGCATTTCTCTACTGGGAGGGTGGTTGAACACTGGACAGGCTTCCCAGGGAGATGATCAATGCCCCAAGCCTGTCACTACTTAAGGCATCTGGGGGGACCTTTAGTACCACATCAGCCTCTGATCAACCCTGAAGTGCTCAGGCAGAACTTCGTAGGGCCCTTCCATTTCAAATGATTCTCTTTGACTCCATTTGATTCTAAAACCTGTAGGGGTCTAATCCTATGGGAAATGTCCTCTCATTCTGGAGCTTATAAGGGGAGTGTGGGTGACTAGAAGAAAAACAAAAGAGAAAAGCAAACAGAAATTGATGGCAGTTAGAGAACAGCCTCAGGAAATGCAGATTTTAATATGAACAAATTGTGTCTCCTTTGCTGAATGGGATCAATATATTCCGAGGATTGCTAAATAATCCCTCTCCATTCAGTTTTCTTTGACACACTGTTCTTTAATTTAAGAGTTCAAGTTAATAAAAGGTTGAATGGAATATAGTGGACATGGAATATAGACTGGAATATAGAGTATACAGACTCAACACACAACGAAATTGCTGTTTCAAAAATCCTTTGAAAAAACATTTAATTTCATAGTTAAACCTACAGCAAAACAAAAGTGAACAAAACAGAGCTCTTGCCTTTCATTGGCTGCAAGATTCCACCCTTGGCTTCTTCTTTAACAGTATAAAATGGAATTTAAAACTGATCTAAGTGCAAAGAAAGATGCTTTACGGTAAAAAGGGTTTGGCTGTCAATAAGAATACAGCATTCAAATAATTTTTTCAAAGCAAACAATAATAGAAAAATCTATTATGTCATGGTTTAATCTCTTTTGAGTTTCTCCAGATCACTGAGGTTTACGAGTGACTCTTAACACCCCAAGGCTGGCTGATAAAATGCATGTCACATGAGAAAACACAGCTACCAAAAGAAGCTCCTGAGGGACCTGGCTGTGGCTCAGTGGCCACGGGCTGAATTAACAGCATTATGAAGGCAACCTCGACTTACCAAGCCGTGCAGGTACTAAGGGTATGTAGAAGGCTAAAGAAAAAATGCTTGGAAAACTGCAACCAGTTAAATAATTAGTGTTTTTCTAATATATAGAACAACTATGGTATCTATGGAAGAGGAGCTATTCCTTATTATGGTATAGGATTCTTTACTAAGAATAACAGCAATTTCTGATATGCCTTTTAACCCTTATTTCATCTTTCCTAGCCCTTTGAGATGAGCATTGGAAATTTTACATGCTCAGCTAAAAAGCCCCTCAGATATTTTATTTTTAAAGAAGAAAATGAAAAAAAGAGTACACAGACATTCCAAACATGTCCACAAACAAGGCTCTTTCATGTTCACACAGGCAGAACAAAACAAAAAAATAAAAGGAATCCCTGCAGCAACCATTCTCTGTCCTCTCATGTTAAAACTTAAAATAGGAGAGTGAAGTCAATTCAGAAAGAAACCTCCAACTGTCCAGCTCTGTTCTTTTTTCACAGGGCTCATCAAAATCCTCAGCTGGAGTTGGCAGCAGGGGTTTTCAGGAAGCAGAGCCCTGATTTTCTGCCTTAGCAGCAAAAGCGATGAGCATATTCCACCTGCTCCCCGTCCAACAGCATCCAAGTCTCCTCGTGCCGCCCCGTGAGGCTCCTAAAAACCCAGGCATGGCAAGTTTGGTACAGTGAGGGACAAATTTATCAATCAGGGTTTGGCCTCAGGCGGTTTAAATCACCTGAGTTTTACTGCCCAGCCCCAAATTAACCAACTCTGGCCCCTTTAGTGCACTGGGCTTTGAGGTGAGGGAGAGAAATGCAGACCTGGAGTGGTCCTGGCGCTGAGGATCCTTTATACAAAGTGTTTCTGTAAATGAAATTCAGGCACTGTGGGAGGCTGCTGACCCATTAGTTGGCTCTGAGGAGCAGGACAGCCATAGTTGTGTCCTGTGAGGTTTAAAATTCATCTTTTTCTTTGTACAGTTTTTGCTTGACTTACAGAGGCTGTATTTTTGTTATTGTTGTTCTGACTTCCCCTCCCAAACCAGAACGAGCAAGGGTTCCTTTAGAAGCTCATCACCCCTAAAATTAATATTTATTTGTATATAAATGTAATCTATACTTAAGTTTTACATATATTTGTATATGTGTGTATATAGCTACACATGTATAAACATATAGACAGAGGTTCTGCATAGTAATGGCTTGATAAATATTGCTTTCTTAAAAAGAAGAAAAAGCTAAAGATAAGAATGTCCTTTAATTATTCTAACAGGTGAAATGGTCACAGACTCCTTCACATCTGCCAGAGAAATCAAAAAAAGCTGATGCAACAGCTCTGTCCATCAGGTTGTCATAAAATCCCATGTGGATTTTAGGAAATAAGGATAAATTAAAAGTAAAAATCTAAAGGGACCATATTGTCCATTAAAAGAGTGTTAAAGATGAAAACAAAATAACATTTACACCACCAGAGGTTTTCTTAGATCACGTTAAGTCTGAGCTTAGGCAATCCTGGAGTGGGTTCATAACTTTTTCTCTAATGTTTCACAGTTAGAGGCTGAAACCTTTAAATCAGAGCTGACATTAAGAGGTGACAGAGCCCCAGTGAGACATCAGGAACAGCCTGTGAGCTCTGCTGCTTGACTCTAAAGCACAAAGCTGGACCTAAATCCCAACCTCGCAGCAACATATGAATGGAACAACAACTGAGAGCCCCAAAGTTCTTCCTAAAAAGACTGCATGCATCAATAAAGGAAATAAAATAAAATAAAATGACATGAAAATCAATTACATAGCATGTCTGCAGTCCAGCATAAACTGCAAAGACACAGCTGGAAGGAGAATGTGTGTCTAATGTCCTTGACACTGCACCCAGAGCTGGAGCTCTGAGCAGGTGTTTTAGGTGTGTGCACCAAACAGCTATGGAAAAAAAGAACTTTGCAGTTTGGAATAATAATGTTATACTGTTATGGGTCTGTTTGAGGAATATGAATGGCTTTCATAAACATCTGCCTAAGATATATGTAATTTACTTAATTGTACCTGCTGAGCTCCTCTCAATAAGGAATTGGAGCTAATAAAGTCTGCCCTTATCTGCTGAGGATGCCACAGGGTTCCTTCCTCTGCTATTCTTCCTCCTAAATTGGGAGAGGGAGACTCTATCTCCTTTGTGCTGTTTTCTGTTGCTGCCAGAATGTTTATGCAATTTATTCTTAATTAACCACAAAATGAGTCTGTAACCAGTGGCAAAGACCAAAACTGTAGTAAGCTTTTTTGTGAGTGTATTTTTAAATCCACGCACTGTGGTCTGTTCTCAGACATTCTCTGTTTTGCAGAAGTGTGAGAAAGCCTGGAAGTTTTACTGTACTCTGGAAGGAGTTGTCTGTCAAATGATTGAATCACAGGATAGTTTGGGTTTCCCTGGAAGTGGCCAAGGCCAGGCTGGATGGGAACTGTGCCAGCCTGGTCTGGTGGAAGGTGTCCCTGCCTGTGGCAGGGGGTGGAAGGAGATGAGCTTTAAGGACCCTTCCAAGCAAAACAATTTTGGAACTCTGTGATTCTTCAAAGCCTGAAGGATCTGTTCCTCAATCCATTAGAAATTCCCCAAGTGTCTTAAAAAGGGAACCTCATTGGTTGGTGTTGGCAGCTCTGACCAAAATGCAGCTGAGAACTGGAAAGCACCGAGAAAAAAATATGCTGTAGTGGAGAGAGGACTTTTTGCTTGATAGAAACAGGAGTTAAAAACCAAAACAGCTCTTTTCATTCTCTACCTGAAGATCTGTGTGCAGTCGACTGACCAAGTCAGGACACATCACCTGGAACTGGCTGAAAATAATCCAGGTTGCACTAAAAAAAAAGTGAAAAGACTTACTGTTTTTAATAAAAATAAATTATGAGATCTCTGTGTTGTGCAAATTTATATTAAAAATATTTAATATTTGCTTTCTGACACGTGTTAATAAATTTTGGTCGAAGTTTGGTGCATTTTTCCTTGTTTTCTGTGTTTTCAGAATACTACAAAGCAGTGTGAACAAATGCAGGTGGTGCCAAGCTGTGTGTGTGCAGTGGATACACCGGAGGGAAGGGATAATATCCAGAGGGACCCTGGCAGGGCCCTGGGAAGTGTGTCCATGCAAATCCCATGAAGTTCAAGAGGCCAGGAGCCAGGTGTTCCTCCTGGGAAGGGACGATCCACAGTGTCAGTAAAGACTGAGGGATGAAGGGATTGGGAGCTGCTCTGCCCAGGAGGACTTTGGGGTTCTGGGGGATGAAACTCTGGCCATGCCCTGGCCCTATGCTCTCCCAACCCAGAACCCCCATGCCCTGGGCTGGTCCCACAGTGTGGGCAGCAGGACAGGGAGGATTCTACCCCTCTGCCCCCTCAAGTGAGACTCCTTCTCAAGTAAGACCACCCTGCAGAGCTGCCCCAGACCTGGAAGCCTCAGAACAGACAGGGATGGACCTATTAGAGCATGTCCAGAGCAAGCCATGTAAATGTTCAGAGGGCTGGAATACCTCTCCGCAGGCTTTGAGCAACCTGGTCCTGTGCTAGATGTCCCTTGCCCACGACAGGAGGGCTGGATTAGATGAACTTGGAAGGTCCCTTCCAACCTAAACCATTCTCTGACTCTGTGATTCTAAACCCCTCCACTGCTCATGGTGTATTTGTGCCATCCCTTCTGTACCAAACTGTTGTAATCCAGATCTTATCACACACTCTTTTCTCTTCTAGAATCCCAAAGTCGCCTCCTGCCTGCACCAACACCCCCACATAAATCCCACAGAACAGCACAAGCCCCAGCAGGGAATGTAGAGCCAGATGCAAGAAGTTTCAGATCTAAGTATCTCATTTCTATCTTTTCTTAATAAATTTTCTTAGCAAGTTCTCCCCACCATCCAGCTGGTATTGCCAGTGGCTTAGAAAACTGAAACTCTCTCTGTGTTCGAGTAAGAATCGACAGGGGTAAATATTAAAGGAGTCCAAATCCATATTTGAGACAGATGCCATTGTAAGCAAGCTTAATAAAAATAAAAACATATTTTGAAATAAAAAGGAAAAAGAAAAGCAACAAACCAAACAAAAAGGACTAGCACATTAATAAAAAGAATAGCCTGTGGCAAGGGCAAGGTATCTGATGCAACTCAATAACCATATTCATGGGGTGTTTAATGAGCCCTATGTTATTGTGATAGAAGGGAAAAAGTACAGAAGTGTTAAATGGAGCTTGAGGCTGTTTTGCAGATTTCTCAGAGCTTCAATTATTGGGAGTCGGGAAGGCTGAGGGGAGGGGCAGCTAAAGAGAAAAGTTTGAACATTAATTGTAACACTTAAAGTCAGCTGCAAAACATCCTTCATCTTGAACAGCCTGGGGTTGGTGACTGAGCAGCTTCTTTTCTGTGGTTACATTTCTAAAATCTCTCACAAAGTCAAAGGAATGCCATCCTTGGAAACAAAGGGATGTGGTGGATAACTCCTGGGCTACTCCTCAGTGTGACCCTCCGTCACAGCCAGGCTCCAGCACTCTGGGTGGGGGGAGAGTCACCCTGAGCAGGGCTGTGCCCAGAGAGCATTCCCATGCTGTGCCTAGGGACAGCATTCCCATCCCACAGGAAAACACCACCTTTTCATAGCATATCTTGAGTTGGAAGGGACCCACAGGGATCATGGAATTCCAACTCCCCTTCCCAGTACAGGCAGAGAAACAGAGCTGCTTGTGGCTGACATGGCACAGGGGAACTCTCATTGCCTTAACCCACAGAATCCCAGGATATGCTGGGTTGGAAGGGACCCACAAGGATTATTGAGTTCAACCCTTAGCTCTGCACAGGACCATCCCAAACAATGCCACCCTGTGCCCCAGAGGATGATCCAAACCCTCCTGGAGCTCTGGCAGCCTCGGGGCCGTGCCCACTGCCCTGGGGAGCCTGGTCAGTGCCCACCACCCTCTGGGGGAAGGACCTTGTCCTGAGATCCCCCCTGACCCTGCCCTGGCACAGCTCCAGCCCTGCCCTGGTGCTGTCCCTGCTCACACAGAGCAGAGAGCAGTGTGTGCTCACATCCACAGCTTGCTCAGCCCCTAGAGCTGACATTGATCTTATGCAACATTAAATACCTGTAACCCAGGCTCCTTTTCATCCACTCTCCAACTCCAAATCTGATTATTTCCAGATTCTGGTTTCCTCCTCTGCTACTCCAGCCAGCTGGTGCAGATGGAAGTTTGTTAATGACTCACACACAGATGAATAGAGTGTGAACTCTCAGGAAAAACTTAAAATCTAAAGCACTTTTTTATGTGCCAGGGCAGGGTCAGGTGGGATGTCAGGACAAGGTCCTTCCCCCAGAGGGTGGTGGGCACTGACCAGGCTCCCCAGGGCAGTGGGCACAGCCCCGAGGCTGCCAGAGCTCCAGGAGGGTTTGGGTGATCCTCTGGGGCACAGGGTGGGATTGTTGGAGTGTCTGTGCAGGGCTGGGGGCTGGACTGGATGGTCCTTGGGGGTCCCTTCCAGCTCAGGGCATTCTATGGTTCTCTGTCATTAACCAGACACTCCCAGATGTCCACAGAATCCCAACATTCCAGATCTCCTTTCACAGTGGACATCCCTGTGCTGCCAACTTCCAATTCCTTCAACACCATCATTCTTCCACTGCAGGAAAATCATGTTTAATGCATCACACCTGCTACTCATGAATATTTTACTGTGTCATTTTTATGAGTAGTAAACACTGGAAAGAAGAAAGCCCAGAGGAATCCTCTGACAACCTGCGGGAATCCAAGTTTTCCTGACTGCTGTGCCTTTATATCCCTGACTCTACCATGGAGGTAATGTCTGGGTCAATACCTGCAGTTATTGTTGAACTTTCCTGCCCATATTCTGAGCATATGGACTGTGAGGGAAGGGTTTGTTTCAGGGGGAAAAAAAAGATCTTTTGCCCTTTAAATTCACTGTCATTTGTATTCTCTACAAATAAAAAACCCCACATTATTGGGTAATAAAAATTGATGCGGGGCCATTGAATTGAACAGAGAAATGTGGAATGAAACATGAAATCTTTGTTTCAAGGTTTTCCAGTTGTTACATTGGAATCATGTTGAAAGGTCTTTTACAATCCAGTATTTCCATGGCATTCCTCTAAGCTATGCCATGGGGGGAGCTAGCAAAGCTGCCTTCTGTGCCTAATGCCCAGCCACTCTATGCCTTAATCCCATTATTTTGCATGTTTTTGCCATTCATCCCATAATTCTGCATAAAGCATGTTTGCCAGTTTGCATGTCCATATGGAATATAGGATTCAGTTTATGAAGAGGCTTCATTTTGAGATTTGCACATTACCCAATTTAGCATGAAAGTATTTTCTCCTCCTGACAAATGTTAGATTGGAAAGATACATTATGTAATAAAATCTGGGGAAAAATGCCAAACCTGCAGGAACTTTGCATCATGAACATACTTAAAAGTGACTAAAAAATGACTGAAACATTTATACTCTCAACTTGGAAGTATGGAAATAAACTTGAACTTAGAACCAAACAGCTTCTGCCTTCAAGGAGTCTGACATTTTCATCCCTGATAGTCCTAACATTTCTAACAGAAATTTCTAACAGTATCTCTACTCTGAACACTGAAGATATAAATATATATAGATATATATATGTATCTGTTTATATATGCATTAGTTAGGAGCAGAGCGTATGGCAAGACAGAATTTTGCCATGGATATTTAAAGAGAGCTCCAAAATGTGTCACCCCAGATGTAACGTGGGTCTGTTTCATGCCTAATAATCATATTTAAATAACTGGATATTTCCTAAACAGCATTTTCCTAAGAGCCTTGTAAGTGCAGGAATGTGTCCAGCAGAGTTAGAGATTATTACCTAGAAGAAATTGTGGAGTCTCTAAGACAAATAAAAACTCAAATATTCACCATTTGGAATAGCAACATGGCAGCAACATAATTATCCAACTGATTTCACCAAGTATTTTTTAAAGTCTTGGTGCAATGATTTTTTTCCCAAGATTTCTCTCCTGCTATTTCACTATGAAACCCCATTTTGTAAACTGAAGTAACAAAGCTCTGCGTTTACTCCAACAATTTTTACATTAAATAATCTCAAGTAAAACAAAGATTCTTTTTATTTTGGGGCTCATCCTTGATGCAGCCCCCAGGTGATGTGAGACCACATAAAGCACTAATCATTTTACAGAGAACAGAATCCCCGGGGCTGGCAAAGCCCCCCCATCCCCCTGAACCCACCCCATGCCCGATGCCCACCCTGTGCCCCAGCCCAGAGCTCTGAGTGCCACGGCCACTCCTGCCTTGGGCACCTCCAGGGCTGGGTACTCCAAACCTCCCTGGGCAGCCCCTGCCAGGGCCTGACCACCCTTTCCAGGAGGAAATTCCTCCTGCTGTCCCACCTGAACATCTCCTGGTCATTCCCTCTCCTCCTGTCCCTGTCCATGGGGCAGAGCCCGACCCCACCCCGGCTCCCNTTGACTGGCACAGCACCCCTGGGCACAGCTGGGCACAGCTGGGCACAGCTGGGCTCATGTCCAGCTGCTGTCACAGCACCCCCAGAGCTTTTTCCCTTGGGCAGCTTTCCAACCATGGAAGAAAATGCACCAGTTAGGAAACGCTCAAGGAGCCCTCAGTGAAGGTCAACACTGACTTTGGGGAAAGTTGGGACTCACAAGCACAGCCTGAGCCCGAGGAGCTGCCCAGTTCCAGCCCAGAGTGACTGCCAGTTAGAGTGTCCTGAGTGTTCAGAACGATGTGCAAGGACATGGTGAGGGTTTGCCAAGAGAAAACCAAACATTCAGCCCAAAGCAAAGACTGAAACAACCCTAAAGGTCCGAGGGGAGCCTGTAGAGCAGCCCAAGGTGGGTGTATCCCCACGTCTGGGAATAACCTGCCATGCAGAAGAGAAAACTACAGTTCAAGAGACGAAAAGTTCCTCCCTGGCAGAGGAGCTGTGGGGAAGCACCTGTGCCTGTGTATTGCACGTACAACACCCTGGCTGTGGAGCTCATGGGGATGGTTAAAATTCAGGTGTTCTGCAGGTCTGTCATGCGCCACATTGTGAAAGGGAATTAAAACCTGTGTGCATTAAAATCCTAAAGGTGTGTCCAGAGTCTGTGCTCCTCACCCTGGAAGTTTTCTCTTCCAAAACACCTATGGATTTTTTTCTTTTTTTTTGATTTTTTTATTTTTAAAGTAGAACAAGAACATTCAGATCGACATTAGATGACAAGGAGAAAATTAGTTTCAGAAATTAGATCCTTCTAAGAGTTCTGGACCAAGACAAATTTTAATCAACTAAATATTTTCAACTTGACATGTAATTAAGTGCTGTGTTTCATTTTAGACCTAATTAACTTTTTTTAATCAATTTAAAACAAAAAAAAACTACTTTAAAATGAAAAAGCATGTTTCATTTAGAAAATGTTGAGACATTTCACACAAAGTCCCTCTTTCCCCACAAGAAATTAATGACTGCATTTCATCTGTGTTTATTTATAGCTTTGTCCATGTAAAATAAACTTTTCAATGACCTTAATAATCTTCAAAAATTGCACCCACCTCTATACAGGGTTGCTCTAACTCTTCTCAAGAAGTTTGTGTTGCCTCTGCCAAATTGTCACAAGTTATGTCACCATAACCTGGAGCTACAGATGAAAACAATAGTGCTTTAAAATTAGTCATACAGAGATAATATTTGGAAGATAAACTGAAGCCAGTGCAAGTATAAAAGCTGGGGGTATTTTTGCCATTTATATATTTCCTAGAGGAAGTTTAATGTAAATATCCAGTTCTGAAGGCTGTGTCAGGGACTGGGAAGTGCACAGATACATCAGGAGCTTATCAGTGTGGCCAAGGATCACAGAAGTTTTCAACAAGCTGAAAGCTGATGGCAAATTCTGTCTGCAGTTTGAACTTGCAGCATTAGAGCCCAAGTCAGATTTGATCAGGTTCTGAGCAAATGTTTGTAGCACAGTGCTAGGGCAAGATCTGTAGGAAAATGGCTTGGCACTTTTAAAATGTTGTTTGCAGGAGATGCAGAAACACTTCCACATGTCCCACTGCTCCTCCCCTGCAAACAACCCAACCAAGAACCCCACCAGCACAAACACACAAAGGAGATGGATCCAGCACTCAGGGATCTTTTGTTAAAATCGATAGAGAAGAGATTTGCTGCTGGAGAGCAGCTCTAGGAGAAGGACCTGAGGATACTGGTGGGCAACCAGCTGTGCCTGCCCGGCCGTGTGTCCTGGGGGCCAGGAGGGCAGTGGGGGCACCAGGAAGGGCATTGGCACAGTGAGTAACACAGCCCCGGAGGGGGTTATGTTCTGTGATGAGTAAACCTGTTGGTGTCATGCAAGGGCACAATGATTTCTGTCGAAAGTCCTTGGCCAACTCCCTGTTTGTGAAGCTGAGAGTGAACTTCTGTCCAGCCCACGTGACATGAGCCCTGGGACAGTGGGACCCTGGTTGGAACCAGGAAGGGCATTGGCGGCAGGTCAGGAGGGGCTCCTGCCCCTGTGGGCAGCCCTGGCAGGCACATCTGCAGGGCTGTGTCCAGCTGTGGCCCCTCAGCAAAGCAGGGCCAGGGAGCTCCTGCAGCGGGGCCGGCGCAGCTGCCGAGATGCCCAAGGGCTGGAGCAGCTCTGGGAGCAGCAGAGGCTGAGGGAGCCGGGGCTGTTCAGCCTCCAGAGCACACCCAGAGGGCACCTCCCCGTGCCTGGCAGTGCCCGCAGGGAGGGGGCAGAGCAGGGAGCGGGCTCTGCTCGGGGGGCACAGCCCTGGCACGGCAGGGACGGGCAGGCTGTTTCCACATTCAGATGACTGCCAGAACACTTGGCTCCATCAGGGAACATACCTGAGCTTAATTATATCCATATTTGAAATGCATCAAATGATTGTGACTCCACAGACAAGTCAGGACAAGAAATGAAGAACAGTTAATTCCTACTTTGCTAATGGTCCGAAAACAATAGCACTTCCAAACCTGTGAGGTTGTTATCTATTCTGTGTTATGTTATTGACCTCATTAAACTCAAAGACAGCAAATGATAACTGTCCATGGAAATTGTAGTTTTCCAATGTGTTATCACCTTTCTTCTTCAGATCAAGTGTTGTCTCATTTAATACAATTGCATGGAACAATTTCTTTCAGCTTTCATTTGATGGACATGTTACTACTGTGTGCCAATAGAACTCCCAAGTCTAAAACTAAACATTAGATTAGTTATTAAAATTGACAGCAGATGTGAGCAGAAAACACAGCTGGAATTTTGTGGGAATGTGGCACACATACCCATGTTAACTCTGCCAAGGTGTTATTTTGCTAAACCCAAGCAAAAACCCAAACAAAACAAACTCTTAACAGTTTTAGAAAATTACAGATTGAAAACTAAAGTTTTCAATGCTGGAAATTTAATGCTTTCTTAATTTATCTGTTGGGGTTTTGTTTGTTTGTTTGTTTTCTGAAGGAAGACATACCCATTATTTTTCATCCTTCGTTTTCAAAAAGAACTGAAATTCTTTTATCTTGGCAAGTCTTTCCAGTACACTCTAAAGTTTGTTAACATTCCTGACATTCCTTAAGGAAATCTTTCCAATCTTTCAGCACGCATTTATTTTCTTCTGATGCTGATCCATCTGCTCATCCGGTGAAATATGAAAACATTTCTTAGTTAAAAGTTTGGTACTTTTGAGGTTTTGACTGGCACAGATCTATCCCTCAGCTGGGGGATGCCAGTTAAACCACACATTGAAGAATTCTTTGACCTTTTCCAGACAGGAACTTCAAAACTGCCACCATCTGCCACATAAAAATCTAAATCACGATGTACTTGGGGGGAAAAAAAATAAAATTAAATGGGGAATGAGGTCTCAAAAATGTTAAATAGGAGGTTTTATTTTCAACTGACCTGAGATTTTCTTGATTTGAATATCAGGTGATCATCAAGAACACAGTGATGACTCCCTGATCCTTGGGGGTGACTGGACAGCTCTGGAGGTCAAATTACTGCACAGTTGATGGTGAAACCTCTTCTGATTCCTACAGCCATACAACAATCTTTGAAGACTGACAAATGCTTTTGAGAGACAGGATCCACCTGACAAAACCTGGCCCATCTGGAAAGGAGACCTTTAAACTCAGAACTGGGAAATCAGCCTGACTTACCGCTCCTTTGGAGTGTCTTTCTCGGAGCATGAACTGCAAAGAGTGGGAGTTGGAGATCTGTGTGCAGTTATAGGACTACAGTCTCCTTGGGACAATCAAAGGCTGGTGGGAGCTCTGCACTGGATGGAAAAAGGTCTGTGGGAAAGGGCAGTGCAGGAGAGCATGGGAAAGCATGGAGCTCTGCCTTGGAACAGAGGATGAGCCAGCTCAGAGCTGAGAGCAGAGGACACACCAACATGAGCAATGTTAAATGTCCAAGGCCAGGTTGGGCAGGGCTTGGAGCAACCTGGGCTGGTGGGAGGTGTCCCTGACCATGGCTGGGAGTGGCACTGGGTGGGCTTTGACGTCCCTTCCAACCCAGGTGTTACAGTTTTCTTAGGAGCGGGTGGAATTTTCCTTTCCCCTACCAAGGAAACGAGCAGCTAATGACCCTCATTCTCCCCGCTGCAGGTATCAAGGGTGAATCATGACTGAAAAGGGGGTTGCTTAGCAACCGTAAATCACTGGGGTGGGGTAGGGGAAGGGGAGACTTTGGGGTTTTTTTTTGGCTTGTGGGGGGGAAGGGGGAGGACTGCTGGAGAGAGAGAGAGGAGAGAGGTTTCTCAGGGAACCTCTGCCTATGAGTTTGATCTCCTTATTTTTTTTATCTCCTGTTCTCCAATCCCTGGATTTTTCAGAGATCCTGGTGCTCAAGAGAGAGAGAGACTTTGCTAGCCAGGGCTGTTTCCTTTGGGTTTTTCCTGAGGGGGCCAGCGGCTGCCGGCCCGGGCATGAGGGGCTCCCAGCATTGGCTGCAGCATCCAGCCCAGAGCGGCATTCATCCTCCAGCTACACACCACGGAAAAGAATCCCAGCTCTTTCCCTCCCTGCGTGGCTTCTTCCCACCAACTCCACAGAGGAACTCCACAGCCTCAGAGGAACTCACACCAAAACCTTCTTCCACCCAGCCCCGGGGGCAGCTCAGCACCAGCTGAGGAGCAACATCGCCACCCGCTGTCTGTAAATATTGCTGTGCCCAACAGGGGCAGAGACTGAGGTGGGGAGGGGGTTTCACAGGGAATTATCCCACAAATTGGTCTTCTTAATTCTGGTTGCTTGGCTTTCTCTGGAATAGAGATAAATATATGCATAGATATATATAGATAAATATATTGTGGTTAAGAACTGTTATTTTGCTATTATCATACCCTAATTAAATTTTGTTTTGACTCCAAAGGAGGTCTGTCTCCTTCTTTGATTTCTAGTCCAACAACTTTTCTTAATTTCCTCTAAACTAAGACACCAGGCTATTCTGTTATTCTCTGAGTCCATGATTGTGGTGACACTGCCACTGACCACTGGGTTGGGAAGAAATAGATGAGCTCCTCGTGTTTGCAGGAATTTCAACAAGAGTTACAAGGAATTCCACAGAGGGAAAGGCTGAGTTCTGCCACTGGGGAGGAATAAATCCGTGCTCCAGTCCTTGCTGTGACCACGTGGCTGGAAGTGTTTTGTGGAGAAGGACCTGGGGATCCTGTTGAACATCAAAGTGAAACATGGGCCAGGAATGTGCTCAAAGGAAGCCAACAGCCTTCTGGGCATAGTCAAGGGGAGGGTCCTTTGCACTGTCCACAGAAGCAGAAGACAGAGCTGGAGTGATGTGTCGCTGAAGAGAAGAGGGACGTGAACTTATCTGGGTGAGTCCAGCAAAGGGCTTTATTTGATGTTATTTTAAGGAAGGGGATTGGACCAGACAACCCCCAGATGTATTTTCTAACCTCAACTATTCTATGGTCCAGACATTCTGTAAGTTATTCTCCTTTACGTCTAGTAAAAGATGTCTTTGCCCAGGGTAGGAGGTTGGAACTGGATGATCTCTAAGGTCACTTCCAACCCAAACCATTCTGTGGTTTTATGATCAAAGTAATTTAAAAAGTAACATTTGATGTGGAAATAATCCCTGAAGGTGCAAAATTCTGTTAGGTGGAACACCAAGCATTTTCTCCTAAAAAGCTATAAAATGCCTGATAATAAACCTTTTAAAGCTAAAAGCATGGGGATGTTTTAAGTATTTTGATGAAAGCATCTGTGAGTGTCCAATGCTTCCATTATATCAATTCTCTCCAATCTGGAAAGTGGAAAGAATCACAATGAACTAAACATCAAAATGAATGTGAAAATACGAGCACTTTGACAACAGATGTTCTTTCAAGGGGGGGAGCTGCTGGTCCACAAGCCATTAAATCAATGGAAGTTCTCAGTGCAATTCAGGAGTGGCATCAATTAAGTAGTGGGGACACCTGCAGAATATCTTCTGCATTCATCTCAGTAACTCCAGGACATCCATCACTTGGGAATCTTCTCACCAGCAAATTGCTTGAAGTTCTCCATGTTCTCCAATGTGCATTACTGGACCAATATCACGTGATTTATGTTGCTTATCTTCAGCATGTGCTGCTGAGCCATTATTCACACATTCTGCTTCTATAAAAACAACAATGTGCAGACAAGTCTGGCACTTCTTTCTTGAGGCAGCAAGAATTCTGGTGTCAAATCTGAATTGATGGTGGTAAAAAGTTTAGATTCTAGTGCCAAATGCTTTAAAAACCTTGCACTTGGTCAGCTCTGGAGTGCTCAGAAATTAATTTTAATTTACAATAACATAAAAGTTTTCTGATTTATTTTAATGCTACTGTTTTCCAACTGCTTCTCTCTTAGAGGAGAGAGACATTATTTACCAGAACAAGCCGAGCAAGGTGGATGAAGCCATTGGAGTGCAGTTATTGTGCTGTGGAGATTACAGAAAGCAGAATATTACATGATTTATGCACACCTTCATGGGTATTATTGCAAACCATGTTCACCTGGGACACTCAATTGCAGACTCAGCTCTGGCAGATTTAAGATTCTTCCTTGAGGATGTTTGTTTAGATTGGTGTGATCTCCACACTTGGAATTACTGCTGTCTCAAAAACAGAACAGAAACCATCTAATCATCCATACTTGAGAGAAGAAAATTCCCAGATCACGATTGCATCCCCCTGGGAGCCTATCCCTTCATCTTCCTGCTGGTTATTCCCCCTCAGATGAGTTTGGGGTAGCAGGGGGAAGGGGTGACTGGTTCAGCAAGGATGCTCCTTCACCCTTTCTCTGTGCAATGATGGCAAACGTCCTTCCAGCAATTAACCAAGGCCCCCTTAGGTAATTAAGGAGCAAGCCTACATTTATATCCCACTGAAATAAACTGGAATTCTTCTTTTTATTCCAGCTGTATGGAATCTGGCCTTTCTTTCCTTTCCCCATACACCTTAGTGGGGTTAGCACAGGACTGGGTTGTGTTTAACCTTGTGGAGAAAGACATGGAATTGCCAAAGGATAGTTGGGTGCACACAGGGAAGTTCTCAGGTGATGTGAGAGGGAAAATTCCTAGGGAAAATCCTGTCTTAAACTAGAAAATCACGGATGTTTTCATAACAATAATGGTAAGGGTTAATTAAGTTGGGAGAGATTTTGGGGAACAATGTTTAAATGATAATATTTCAAAATTCTGCACACATATCTACCAGGGATATTTATTTGTGCAGGTAGTGGACTCCCCACCCCTGGAAGTGCCCAAGGCCAGTTTGGACAGGGCTTGGGGCACCCTAGGCTAGTGGAAGGTGTCCCTGTCTATGTCACGGGGGTAGCATAAGATGAGCTTTAAGGTGCCTCCCAAAGTCTTACTGAAATTCTTGCAAAGGCTTCTTATCGTGGAAGACATGTCCATGTCTACTAGTTTATCCTTTTCTACTGGAATAGGCAAGTTTTCTATTTGATTTGTATTAGTGATAAGTTTCCCATTAAAATCTAAGTTAAGCAACGAATAAGAAGAGTCTCATGTGTTTTGTTATATTAAACAGGTTTTTACCCTTGTCCAATATGTGTCAGATCAGTATAGTTTTACATAAGCAAGTTTTAATTACCTGAAATGCAAAATTAATCGTTTCCCCTGGTTTTAGAAGGGGCTTTCCACACGATTTAAACAAACACCTATTTATTTAGATCAAAGAAAGCAATTAAAGGTATTTGGACAAAATTTAATTACACAAAACATATTTGTATTTCTAACCCAAAGCCAATTCTATTGAATGTTGTTTAAAAATGCATTATTCTCATTCAGGAAGTGTATTAATCCTATAAGTTCTTGAAAAGCTTTTAAAAAAAGACTTTTCACTTAGTTTTCTAACTCACACCACAGGAAACCCTGAAAAGTGACCCTGGGGCTGATGTTTTACTCATGTCTCACTCTGATACCACTCGGTTATGACAGAGAAATGGTCAGCAAGAGCTCAGATAAAACCTCTAAGGAAGGGTCCAGTGTGCATGAGAGCACTCTGAATTAGGCACCATTAACCAAATGTCAGCCTGGCACTACTTTAGGGCTGGGAAACCTCCTGAGCTTGATGTGTGTTACCCAAAAGGGACATTTCCCTCAAGGGTTGGAATTGGGTGACCTTTAAGGTCCCTTTCAATTGAAACTGTTCTCTGAGTCTATGACTTTTCCTGCATTGCTTGGTCCAGCTTCTCCTTGAACTCTCATACAACTGCGTGACCCACAACAGACATCCCATGGCAAGAATTCCAGCCCTTCCCACACTGTGTGCCATGGGTGGCACCAAAGTTAACACCTCGTGTGCCAGCCCTCAGGCCAGTCCCACCCTCTCACGCTTCTTCCCACTGAGCTCAGGATCATTTCCAAGGAAGGTGACAAACTAGGACAGTGCTGGTTGCTGGCCATACCCGGAGGCTGTGCCGTAGGCACTGGGTTGTACCACTCGAGCCACTGTTGTGGTCGAATTAACAATTTAATCCCAGCTCAGCGTTTGTGAAGCCAACTTGAGGCTTCTCAGCCACATGGGAAAAGCAAGTTGCTGTCCAAGAGTGTAAGGGGGCACTTCAGAAGGGTTGTTAGAGTGGAGACCATCAGGACTATGTCCCTCTGAATCATGTTTCCCTCCTGCCTGGTAGAGTCCTTTAGCTGACTTGCCCTCATTGGGATGCAACTTCTTATCAGCAATGGATTTGCTTCCTACCCTTCACCCACAAAAGGCATCACCCAACTTTCCTTTCCCTCTCAAGAGCTTCTCATGTCCTCTGCCCTGAGAGCTGCCACTCAAGGGACATCCCTGCTCACCCTGAGTTCAGCCAGCAGCAAAAGAAAGACTTTAAGTACAAAAACTGCCTTTCCACTATTTCTCCTGCTGGCAGTTATTAGTAGGAATCAGTATCACTACTAGGAAGGGGACAGGGATATATTATGTGGTTTGGAAATAGCTGGGATTTTTTAACCTGGAGAAAAGGAGGCTCAGGGGGGACCTTCTGGCTCTGCAAGTCCCTGCCAGGAGGGGGGAGCCGAGGGGAGGGTTGGGCTCTGCTCCAGGGAACAGAGACAGGAGGAGAGGGGACGGCCTCGGGCTGGGACGGGGCAGGGGGGATGTTGAAAAATTTCTTCCCTGAAATAGTAGTTAAATATTGGAAAGAGGTGCCCAGGGAAGTGGTGGAGCCAACTCCTCTGAAGATGTTCAAAACCCAAGCAGCTGAGGTGCTCTGCAATATGTTTTAGTAGTCAAGGTGGTACTCAGTCAAAGGTTGGACTTGATGACCTTGCAGGTCTTTTCCAACTTTAATGACTCTGTGATTCTGTGTTTCTGTAGAAGCCACTTAAGCCCCTGATTGCAGCCATGAACTCCCAGCAGTGAGAAGGAACATCATTTCCACAGGGCCAATTTCAAGTCACAGATAAAACAATTAATTTCTCTGTTCTTGGGGCTGTTCAGTGGTCCAAGCTTTGTTCAGCTCCATCACTGAAGTGAGCAGCACTTTAACCAGGGTCAAGTTCTAATTTTCCTGGGGAATGTTGATTTATGTCCTTCCTTGTGATCTTATAGTTGATGGAGCAACATAAGTCATGAAATGCTACTTGATATGAGTAAAGGTTCAGGAATCAACCAGGGAGGTTGGAAGCAGATGATCTTTGGGGTCCCTTATTAAAGTATCTTCCAGGAAAAGTGACCCCGAAAGGATGCTCTTGGATAAGTATGGAAAGTAATTCAACCAAAACAAGCCACAAAGGAACAACGAAGCAAACAACTGCAATCTGTTCCATGCACTGCAATTGCCTCTTCAGTTTTCTTCTATTTTCAGCACTTGTACACAACTTAGTTGGGATGTTTTTTTCCTTTACTTCTGTAGATTTTAATCTAAATTAGTGTGAAACTAATGGATGAACCAGAAAGCCTCTGTTACAGAGAGAGAAATAGATATAACACCTTGCTATTTACCAAGAGCAGCCGGCTTGTTACTGAGCAGTGGATTGGCTATTATGCTGTTCTGGCAAACATAAAGAGACAGTTAAAGGTATCAGCCCAGCTGCCCGCAGAAATCCGAGCGAGGCAGCACTTTCTCATCTGCTGCTGTACATCTGTTTGCAGGAGCTCCTTTAGCACGTTCTGCTGCTGCAATAAGGACACAAAGAGGCAGAAATGGAGCGTTAGTGGCAGGCAGAGTTCATCCTCCTGCTGCTGGATAAGACATTGACAATGAGCAGTAATAGCCCAAACCATCTCAGGCTGAGCTGAAAATGCTATTAATATAATCTGGTCCCTCACACTGTGAGAAATGAAGGTGTTGTATTAGAATTAAAAATAAATGTCTTCTCCATGAAGAGGAAAAAGCTGCTTTATGTTAGGAATGTTTTATGCCACTGCTCCTTTTATTTTATCAGTATCTGTGGTTAAGTGAAAAATAAAGATACTTTTGTGAAGGAAAATGAAAGTGCAGACTAAAGAAATCTCCTTCATTTTCCAGTTCCTCTGTTAGTTTGTCCCAAAGAAAGCATGGAGATTAGCAGCAGAATTTAAAGGGGGAGAGCAAGAAAAGATCTTTTGTGTCAAATCTACGGTAAGATTCCCATTAAGGAGGGTTGATAAAAAGTTTAAGTACAACTTATGTATCTCAAATACTGCTGGAAAATGACATGAGTTAATATTTCTACTGAAATGGGCAATCATCGTTCAGAGAATTCCAGGACACGCTGAATTGGAAGGGACCCACAAGGACCATCCAGTGCCACCCCTGGTCCTGCACAGACACCCCAACAATCCCACCCTGTGTCCCAGAGGATCATCCAAACCCTCCTGGAGCTCTGGCAGCCTCGGGGCCGTGCCCACTGCCCTGGGGAGCCTGGTCAGTGCCCACCACCCTCTGGGGGAAGGACCTTGTCCTGAGATCCCCCTGACCCTGCCCTGACACAGCTCCAGCCCTGCCCTGGTGCTGTCACAGGTTAAAAAAAAAACAAAACAAAACCAAATAAATTCCAGGATCAGAATCTCAGAATCCCCGAGGCTGACAAAGCCCCCCCATCCCCCTGAGCCCATCCCGTGCCCGACGCCCACCCTGTGCCCCAGCCCAGAGCACTGAGTGCCACAGAGAGTCCTGCCTTGGACAACTCTAGGTGTGGGCACTCCAAACCTCCCTGGGCAGCCCCTGCCAAGGCCTGACCACCCTTTCCAGGAGGAAATTCCTCCTCATTTCCCACCTGAACATCTCCTGGTCATTCCCTCTCCTCCTGTCCCTGTTCTCTGGGAGCAGATCCCAACCCTCCTGTCTCCCCCCTCCTTTTACTCTCAGTAAGAGACAAATTCAATCCAGAGAGGAGCCCACTTGGGCAATATAATTTAATTCTGTATTTGTAATACACTGTATTTGTTAAAGAGCTGTCAAGTAACATAATGGCTTGTTGGTGCTCACTCTTTGCTGAGCCCAATCTCCTCAAAGGCATCAATTACAAGCCCTTTTTTCCTAATTCAGGCCTATGAGAACTCTTTAAAAAGAATAAATTTGTGAGAAAAGGACTGCTTTATTGGGAAAACAAAACAAATCAACCCCATAAAACATAGCAGATATATGATAAATACTGAAATGTTAGTTCCTTTTCATTGTTGATTTTCTGCCACAAGAGGGAAAAAAGGAAAAGGTTTGATGATAAAGAAGGATAATTTGTTTTGGCTTTTTTAACAGGAATAACAAAGACCTTTAAATATATCATACACTGGGCTAAGACGTATTTAATTTTGAATCCTTTAAATAAAGCTTTTTTCCCCCAATAAATATGGCCTAAGTCTTTGATCTGTATAATTTTGTCTGCATTGTTCTGCAGGAGCAGAGCCACAGAGCAGCAAGGTATGACAAAACAGTGGGGTAAAATATTAGGAGTTTGTGGAAAAGGAAGCAAATCTTCATGGCTCTGCAACTTTTCCCTTTCCCAGTAAAAACACAGAACAATTTGCACAGTGGGAACTCAGCAGATCTACAGGATGCTCCTTTGGAGCATCAATCAATGCTCTTCAATGTTTTTTTCAGAGCAAAACTGGATTAGAATGCAAATGCAGTTGAGTGAATTGGAAACTCAGTCCAAGTCAGTGGTGACAATACATCAGAACAATTATTTCAGAGCATTTCTGCTGGGGGTTTTATGAAGCTGTGTGACAGCTGGCACAGCTGCTCCTTGGCATCCTCTCTGCCAGCCACTGAAGTAGCAAGGAAAAAAACAAACAAACAAACAACCTTTTCAGTGTATCTAAAAATACTTTTACCACAGTCTGAGCATTGCAGATTTATTAATGTATTTCTTTATCCCAGCATCAATTGCTGCCTGTTTGAAAGGAAAACAAAATAGTAAAAATAATGAAAAACAATATTATAAATGGTGATACTGATTTTCAAGGGGCCTCAAAGCCATGTTCCTGTAGCCACACATGACAATAAGATTTAGATGGCTCAGGAGGCTTCAGCAGCTTTAGGATTCTTTATCATCTGGAGAATGCTCAGAAAAGGGGAGGTAGGAGCGGGACTTGAGTTGCTGTTTGCAAGGCTGGAGGATTTGCTGGTGCAGCACAGCATGAATAATCTTTGGAGGCTTCCAGAACTCTGCTTCTTTTTGGTTATTTTTTCCTTATTTCTCTTTTTCCCAGATTAATGTTCCAACTGATCCAACATCCCTGCTCACTTCTTTGACAGTCCTTTTTCAAGTTTAAGCAATAAAAACCTTTTTGTGTTTGCTTTTTTTTTTTTTTTTACCAGGCTCATGTGAAAAAAGGGGGAAGTTTGAGTTCATCCAGAGACACCTGGAAAAATAAACCAGAGGGGAGGAGCAGCCACTCAAACACTTTCTATTTAGGAGCCAAAGACAATCAAAATATCCCAGGATGATATTACAGATACCACATAACCCTCTGAGCTGGGAGGGACCTACAAGGATCATTGAGTCCAACTTTTAATGCAAGAGAAGTTTTAAGTGAAAAACCCATCGATGGTCTGTGGGGCTCTTTTGGTTGGTTAGTTGTTTTTTATTTTGTTTGTCTTTTTATTTTTCCTAAGACTTATTTTAGTATATAAACCTTATCTATTTAAATGTTTAGGGATTTTATGATGTGTTTTCATCTTACATGGAATTACTGGGGATATTTAACTCACTGCAAGTGCTGGCTCTTTCACCTGGAGTATTAACAACCTTTTTTTCCCATCTTCCAACATCAGATTGAAAAATTCACCTGTCGAACCATCTGAACAGTTTTCCTGATGTTTTCCAGCATTGTGCCATATGTTCTATTAGAACTTTTATTTTCTTTTATTTTCAGTATAGGAGCAAGAAGGGTTTCTTTATGGGTGTTAAAGTAGAGTTTAAGCACTTACCTGGTGGCAGGACCAACCAAGCAACCACAGAATCACAGGATCATGGAATGGTTTTGGTGGAAGGGACATCAAAGCCCACCCCATGCCACCCCCTGCCATGGGCAGGGACACTCTCCACCAGCCCAGGGTGCTCCAAGCCCAGTCCAACCTGGTCATCAGGTTCCTTTGTTCCTTCTCCCCGTGAAGATGTTCCATTCTCCAAACTGGTTTAGTTCTGGTGCTCTGTCCACACCCAGGAAGGTGACGCTGAGTCCTTTGTGCATGAGGTGACAAGTGGCACATGGTTTCCACTGGAGGTGGCAAGTCGTACCTTCTGCCACATCATGGTCCTCCCTTTGGCCACAACCCCCTTTTGTTTCCCTCCTGAGTGATTACACACCTCCAGCTCCCAGGATTTAGGATTCAAAACCTGCAGTGACCCAAAGTAATTGATGAGAAATAAAAAAATTATCTCTGAAAGGAAATAATGCAAATGTTTGATTGCTGGGCTTTTTTATCTCAATGAAAACATTTTCATTTTAGCAGCATTAAATCAAAAGTGAGAGATTAGGATTCATTTCCATAACCTCAACAGGCACATAATGAGATTATTTCTTCTATTTCCATGAACTAAAGAATTATGTGTGTCTTTTGCAGATGTTCCTTGAGTTTTGTTTGACAAACAACTAGGAAGTAAAATCTAGATATTTTCCAACTAGATAAATTTATCTCTTCTTACTACAGGGTAAAGTCAACCTTCTTTAAATATCTAAATATCAAAAGCTATTAAATTCATACAGGTTTAACCTGAAGAAGCTCCTCACAAACTGACGGTGACAATTAATCCATACATTTGTATTTAAAAAGAACTTGATTAAGGGTTTAGGATGGGCTTGGTTGAGAAGCCAGATGAGTTTTTTGAACTCATAAAAAATGTTTTAAAAAGTGGGAGTCTGAGATGGATAACATGGGGATGTAAAACAGCCCTGTCTTTGCTTTGTATCAGCTGCAGCTGTAGCAGAATTAATTGCCTCTGGAACCTCTCATGTAAGCCTACTGCATTAATGATAAAGTAATTTTTAATGCACTTCAATGTTACACTTTGCCCTTTTTTTCCCTGTGTATTTGGTACAAAGTACCTGAAAAACCTGCACAAATTATATTTAGTAAATGCAGCCACTGACTAGAACGCAGCATGATAATTAAAACTCATTAATTAAGTTTTTTATTTGCTCTCCAACCCCTTGCCAAGGCACTAGTAATCCTCCTAATCCTCCTCCACTAGCCATGTCCCACCAATCCACCTCCTAGGAAGTATGGCAGTGCTGGTTTATTTCACCATTCACACCAAAATCAGCGTAAAAATCAGCCAGAAGAGATTTTTCTGGCCTGAAATCTCTGCCCAATATCCCTTCCTTTATTACTCTGACTATTTTTAACTCTCAAAGCAGCAGCTCAAGGTATTAATGACTCGTGTGTTGCTCAAACCTTGAATTAACAAAAGATGAAATGCCAATCTTTCAAATAATAACACCTCAAATACTTGACAAACCTAAACGAGCCATTTTTTAATGTTATCAGCTGCTTTTGCCACGTAACAACGTCCTCTCATCACAGTTCTCTCACTGAAGCGAGATGAGAATGGTGTGCAATCATCCCAGTTTATTTATGCAAAACATTTTCTCCTTCATCTTTGAATACTCATGGAATAGTTTGAGTTGGGAGGGACTTTTCAAATGTCTCAAGAGCCCAGAGTGGACTCAGAGAACTCAGAGGGCAGAAATATGGACCCAGAAAACCACAAATCACGGCAAACACTTAACCTTTGCTCGAAGACACAACTTGTGAGAAGGAACAGCAAAGGAGGTGCAGAGCAATCAGAATCAATCACAAAGGAATTAGTCATCAATAGGGAAGGGAAGCAGCAAAATTGGCTGTCTTTTGGATAATTTGGATAATTCTTTGCCCTGAGAACATTCTTGTTCGGAGTCCAGCAAGCATCAGAATTTAGGACACCACAGCGTATAAATCATTTGCTGCAGGACAGAAGAGTAACTCAAGGCATGTCGAGGAAAATTTGGTTTCATTGCATTATGTTAAACACAAACATGTTTCAATGTGACCCCTAAAACACAGAGAAAATGTGCTGTTTCATGGCATTTTCCCCCTAAACCCAGTATTTATTAAAATCCTGCATTACAGGACTCCAAACACTTCAGACTGCAGTTTTCTACCAGGGTGCGCAGTGAGGAATAAGGAAAACAAAAATTCCACGGCATAGCTGAGGTTAGTTCAATGTAAAGATATATTTGAATATTTCTAGGGGTTTTATTCCAAACAAGGCATGAGTTCTGTAGAGTTACAGGGGGAAATAGAACATTTCCATGTGTCTCTACTTGACTTTCCTGTGATAATCCCATTGCTACTGGTGTGGCTTCTACATCCCCATATCTTCCCCCAATATAAAACCCTGATATAACACTGAGCTCCACTATTGCCTTACTGTTGCAGCAAATTAGAACAATTCTTATCAAATTAAGAGTTGTTGTGCTGTTAGAGTTGGGAAGTAATCATTTTATTAAATTTCCTAGTGCAAAGGATGCCTTTCCTGAAATCCTGAAGCCTTCCCAGAAAATGCTTTGTTTCACAGTAACAGGATTAACCAGTTCCTGGTCACTCCTCTCTGCCTTTTTCCACAAGTCTCAAGACAGAAAGTCAGTGCTTTTAAAATCTCCACTAAAGAGCCCCAAAACCTGTAAAGTTCTGGGTTAGTGTGAGCACCAGTGAGAGAATTTAAGCCCCTGAGAACTCAGGAGTGAAGTGGGATCTGAGAGGGTTTTTTTCAGTCAGCACAAACAGTAGGAGACCCCCAGACTGCATAGTGAGAGGGAGGTGCACAAGATACCAGAGTCAGGGGACACAACAATTCTAAATAAGTATTTCTTAAGTTCCTAGACTGACCTTTCTAAGGGGATTTGTGAATTAAAGCCTCTCTTTACTACCAAAACTTCCCATGGCACAGGATCATAGTTTCAGATAGAAATACTTCTATTTTCCCCAGTACACTCTTCTCTGCATGGAGGACAGAAATTCAGAAATAATTAACCAAACTTCCTAAACGGAGTAAACTAAAGGCAGAAGAAGTTCCTTAAGAGTGAGAAACTCTGTTCTTCTTTCCCTTAAATTCAAGGAGCTAAGATGAAAGTTTTTCTTCAAGCAAATTGAAAAGTGGCTCCTCTCAGGGCTCCAGCAGCTCAACGTCTTCAGGTTTGGCCTCTTATTTCATGAAAAGCCTCGGTGCAGACATTTTTTTTTAGGAAGAAAAGACTTGCCAATCTGCTGTGATTATTTTTTCTTTGTCAGAAAACTCTTGCTGGGCTTTAACAGAGGTGGCAATTTGCTTCTTGAGGAAAAAGCAAAGCAGATTACAAAATACACACATATTTGGAAAGAATTGTTTGGGGAATAGCACATGGTGTGTGCTCAGCAGCCTCTTCCTTCCCCCTGAGAACTGCCTCTGAAGTCCTTTCATCACTGCATTTCACACCCCCTTTTGTTCAGCTCCACTTCAGGTGGTTAAATATGGAGTTGGGATCTTGTTGTTAGGTTGTCGTTGGGGTTTTTTTATTCCACATTTTGTCATAATCACTACTGCTGGAACCCACTAGAAAAGGAGAATGAAAAAGCCACACCCAACAAACTGAATTTTTTGCAGGTGGAAATAGCCACTTTTTACATAATCATTGTGCCTTTTATTCTGAGTTCTACACACCTCCGGGGGTAAAAAAGCATGAATAACAGAAGGAAGGACTAATTTTATATTTTTTTTTTTTTTGGCATACAAAGCTGCTGCTTCTGGCTAATTCCAGGATACACCTAGTTAAGTGAATTAGTAGCTGTTGCCCTTTTCCATAACAACTTTAAGGAAGATAATTGAGAATCACAGCAGGTGGAAACCACAGTGGTTGGGCAGATAAGGGCTAAAAGGCACAATAGCTGCTGCCTGGAACTGTCCACATGATGCTCCAAGGCAGGGGACTCTTTCACTCATCAACATAAAAGCAGATAAAGCAGGAATAAAATTATATAGTTCATAATAATCATTACTAGAGCAATACCAGCTTGTTTTGAGCTCAAGCACGCAAATATAGCAGAACTGGTGGAGGAAACCAGGATTTTTGGGTGTTTCTTGGCAAAAATGCCCAGTAAATATATTATTGCCACAGCCAGGAAATGCCTTCGAGTCTTGTATTAACTATCCCTGATGACAGTCCTGGCCTGTTGGGCTTGTCATGTGTCATGGGTTTCTGTAGCTGAATTTTAGTAGAAGGAGGGGCGGCTTCCAGGATGGTTTCTGTTAGAAGCTGCTAGAAGCTTCTCCTGTCCTGTAGAGCTAATTAAAATCATAGTTATGCCTCTGTGATACATATTCAAGAATTGGAGTGTTTGTGCAGTTGAAAATTCCAGCATTGAGATAACAACACAGACAGAGAGAGACCAAGGTCAGAAGAGCAGGAGGAGGCGAAGGAAGAACCCCACGCTGGAGCAGGGAGGGGGGGAAGGACTGAATGCTATTTCCCCCCACCTCTCCCTGCAGCCCCTGGAGGAGCAGGTGGATGCAGAAGGAGCTGTTGCCCTGTGGGAGACCCAGGATGGAGCCAGATCCTGCAAGAGACTTGCAGCCAGGACTCCTGGAGAAGGAGACCCACCTGGAGCAGGTTTTTTACCCCCAGTAGAAGTGTTGCCCGGGGGGTTGGATTCATGATGGAGAAGTCTGAGGACTGTGTCCCATGGGAGGGACCCCAGGGGAGCAGGGGAAGGACTCAGAGCTGTGGCCCCCCTGCAGCCCGTGGGCAGGACCGTGGGGGAGCAGGTTGTCCCCCTGCAGCCCACGGAGCCCATCGGGGGGCAGAGACCCGACTGCCCCCCATGGAGTGACCCCCAGGACAAGAGCAATGGCAGCAACAACACCCACCTGCAAAACCCCCATTCCCTGCTCCCTGGAACTGCTGGAGGGAGAGAGGAGTGGGAGGAGAGGGGTGTTCTTGGGACTGATTTATTTCTTACTTTTAAGTTTTCGTGCTTTTAGTTTTAGTTCTTATCTTGTTAGTAATAAATTTAAGTATTTAGCCACTCTGAGTTTGTTTTACCATCATCTCTCAGCTTTTTTTTTGCCTTTTCTCCTTTTTTCCCTTTCCCTTCAGGAAAGGAGGGGTGGGGAGCCTGGAGGTTTGGGTGGACACAGGGTGAAAACCACCACATCATGGGCTTGTGGTCACATCTCCTGTTACAACCTGCAGCTTTACTGGGGGACAAGAGCAAACAGCTTAAACATACAGGCGTGGGGGCAGGGCAGAAGCCCTGAGCCGTTACTGGGTTGCATTGACAAAGTGAGACAGGAGGAGAGGAGATGACCTCAAGTGACACCAGGTGAGGTTTATGTTAGCTATCAGGAAGAAGATACTTCACAGGAAGGGTTTCCAAGCATTGGAAGGGGCTGCCCAGGGCAATGGTGGACTTCTCATCCCTGGAAGTGTTCAAAAACCACATGGATGTGGCACTGGAGGACGTGCTTTAGTGGTGAACATGGTGGTGCTGCTGGGCTGTTGATTGGGCTCGGTGATGGTGAAGTTCTTTTCCAACCTTAAGGATTCTGTGATTCTACTTATGATTCTAAAGGAATCCTGAGCACTGCAAAGAGGTTGTTTTTAAGTGTGCCAAAAGTAAAAGACAGAGAAAATAAAGAGCTGAGGAACACGGCAGGGCAGCTGCTCCAGACTGGGAAAACACACATGGCAGGACTGGGCACTGCAGAGTCTGGGAACAGCAGCCAAGAGCTCAGAACCATCTAGAGCTGAACCAGAGTCAGAGTCAGAGAATCAGCTGGGTGGGAAGAGATCTCCGAGACCATCAAGTCCAACCCTTGACCCAACCCCACTGTGGTCACCAGCCCATGGCACCGATGCCACATCCAGTCTCACCTTAAACACCTCCAGGGATGGTGAACCCACCCCCTCGTTTAGACAATCTGACACTGGGGAAGGAGGGAGAGGAAAGGTGCTCACTTCAGTTCCCACAGAACTACAGGACATGCTGAGCTGGAAGGACCCCAAGGACCATCCAGCCCAACTCCTGGCCCCACACGGGACCATCCCAGGGGTCCCAGCCCGTGCCCAGGGTGTGAGTTTGGCTTCCTGCCTCAAGGAGCTCCTGATGCCTCAGCTCAGCAGCAGCCCCAGTGAGCAGACAGGGTCAGCTGGCTCTGGCCACTGCTCTGAGGGGCTCTGTTCCTCTTTTGCACTTCCCAGAAGCCTCTGGATGTACTTTAACTGGAGAAGAAAACTTGGTCTGTCACCTGAGGTCGTGGTTTTCCCGTCTTTATCCTTCCATCTTCATCCCCTGTTCCTTTGAGTACAGCCTTTAACTCTGCTTGCCACAGGGCCCAAACAACTTGTCCTGCCTCAGCCACAGGGAGTAGCTACAGAGGACTTTTAATTTATTTTTTTTTTCATTTTTATTTTCTGTATTAAATAAAAATTCTCTGTAATCATTTTAGCCTATGCAAAGTACACAGGCCATTCCTGCCCCTCCTTCCAATCAAACAGGTTTGTAATTGTAGAAAAAAAGGCTTGAAATCCCTAATCTGAATTTATATCAATGATAAAAAAATAAAAGGATTTAATGACTGAATCATTTTAATGAGCTTTGGATCTGACTATTCACTCAATGAAAATGTTACACAATGAGTGGTTTTTATGAATGTAGAGCCTCTTGCCATGAGGCTCTACAAATTCCTGAGATTAAATTCCTTCTACAAATTCCTGAGATTAAATCTCTCTCCTGTCTTTACTTTCACACTAGAAAGAAGGAATCGAGCATATATTTTAAATTCAAAGTGCTGTCAACTAAGCAAAATGGTCTGTCTGTAACAGAAACCCTTTTCCCAAATCTATCTCTATTACACAAGTAAGACAGTCAGAGATGGATAAATCTCTCAGAAAGGAGTTATTTAAGTTGCCAAAAGATGCTGCTCTAATATGGGAGAGTAAAAGAAAGTGAGTGAATAAAATGCAAAACTGAAGACTTTGGTTAATCATTTTTAATGAGAAATTTATCCAAAAAAAGGGCTTGTGCAAAGCAGTGAAATTTGGCAGTGACTTTTCTCGAAGTGTGGTGAGTCATTGAAAGGAGAAAAAAAAGTGTGGAAATAAAAAACCAGAACAATTAATTAGTGTTGGGGTATTTTCCAGAGATATTCTTTCACATGGAAGCAATAACTGAAAGTGAATGCATGTGAAAAACTTTATTATCAAGGAAGAAAGATGAGACTGACAGTCTTACAAATAAATTAAAATAAGGCTCAAAACCATGTAAAGATGGAAAAGAGAGACTGGAAATACAAAATACCAGTCACACTCCACAGTGGACTGGAAAAGTGACTTCACAAATGAAACATTATGATTTCCAGTAAGAAGAAGTCAGAAAATTGGCTGTGATTGATGTGGTCCTTAATTAAGGCAAATATTGTTCCATGCTAGAAAAAAGTGCAGTTTCCTAAAAATGTTGTGCATCCCTAGAGGAGCAGAGGATCCTAAAAACCTGTAAATACCAGTTAGTTTTATCTAAATCAGAAAGATTATGAGAAGGATGGAGCAGCTCTGCTGGGAGGAAAGGCTGGCAGAGCTGGGATGGTCCAGCCTGGAGAAGAGAAGCTTTGGGGGGACCCAACTGTGGCCTTGCAGAGCCTGAAGGGGCTCCAAGAGAGATGGAGAGAGAGCATTGAGAAGGGCTGGAGGGACAGGACAAGGGAATGGCTTCCCAGTGCCAGAGGGCAGGGCTGGATGGGATATTGGGAAGGAATTCCTGGCTGGGAGGGTGGGCAGCCCTAGCACAAGGTGGGCAGAGAAGCTGTGGCTGCCCCATCCCTGGGAGTGTCCAAGGGCAGGTTGGACGGGGCTTGGAGCACCCTGGGCTGGTGGGAGGTGTCCCTGCCCATGGCAGGGGGTGGCAATGGGTGGGTTTTGAGGTCCCTTCCAACCCAAACTACTCTGTGAGTCTGTGACTTACTTATTTTCTTTGTCACCTGTTCACAATGACACAACACAACCCCTTTAACCTTCCAGGACCCCCATGGGTTTAGCTCAAGCCCCAAACCTCAACCCCCATGGGTTTAACTTCAAGCCTGGGATCTGCTGTTAATGCCACTTTGGCAGGCTGAGGACAAGGACAGGAATAAATTCATGGCCTTTAATCTCCATCTGCTGTGATCTGACTGAAGATCTCCTGTGTTTCTGTTTCTGCTCGTTGTCCCTTGTCCTGTGTCTGGACACGGTTTCATAGAAAAGATTTGGTTTGCATTCAAAACTAGGAACCTACTTGCAATAACAAGTCAAACTTCTCAGAAAAATGCCTGATGAGTTTATTATCCAAAAAATATTAAACAAAACTTCACTTAAATCCAAGTCCATGGAGCCATATTTTAAGGGGGAGGGGGATATTTAAAACAATAATGAGGAACATTCTGGGTTTATTCAGCTGTTTCATTTTCTTAATTAGATGTCATAGTTGATTGCAGGAGGTTCAGGATGTTCTGTGTTCTTCTCACTGAAACTTCTAATGAAACAATCATTTTAATTATCTTTTTCTACATTGCTGCTCTGATTTCTGTGCAGAGTTATAGGACATAAATCCAATTCTTAAACTATAGATAACTATATTAATTTATGTGTGTGTGTATAATTGATTTGATTTCCAAGACAACTACAACTACAGGAAGATGCACTGACAGATATCTCGAAGCCTCAGTGTGTCCACTCTTCTTCTGCACAGACTCTTCCTCCACACCTAAACCATTTCACCTTGTGGGAAGCAACAAAGCTTTGTTTGTCTTGATGGACAGATTTTATGAATGTCTTGATTTCTCCCACTGTAATTAAGAAAATAAATTCCAATTCAAAATAAAGAGGGGGTGTCATGGTGAGTACTTTGCCCTCTGCTCCCAGTCCTGACAATCATGAAGACATTGCTTTCCGGTCACCCTCTTCCCATGACCTGCCACGTTCTCCCTGTCAGGACTGGGATGTCCAAGCAGATGGAGCTCCTGCGAGGCTGGAAGTGCCCCCTGTAGTTCTGGTAAGAGACAGTTCCACCCGAGTGCAAAGAAAGCAGCTTCACAGCATCTGATTCTGCTTAACGTGACAGCCCTGACTTGAAAGTGAACTAACAGAAGTTCCTGACATCGTGGGAAGGCCTGGAGAAAGGGGGATGTTAATTCGATTTCACCTATTAGAGATGCAGAAAGAGAAGATTTCATTTGCCTTTCACACCAAACAGAAGCTCCTGACCTGAAGGCAGAAGAGAGAAAGCAGAGCCAGGAGCTGCAAACCTGGCCCAAGTAACCCTGGAAGGGGTTTAGTCATAGCCCAACACGCCCCTTAAAACTGGAGCCCCTTAAAACTGGAGCCCCAAGTGAGGTTGCAAAGCAAAGAAAATGTGTCAGGTGGCTTTAAAAATAACCGGTCTTGACTTTCTTGGATGATTGAGGCAATTGCAAGTTTATAAGACAGAAAAAGAAAGGGAGGGACTTCTTATTTTAATGGTGGTGCTTCAGCCTGGAAATGAGAACTGAGTGGTGGGAATTCAGGGAGAGGTGGCAAGGAAATGGTGAGGATGAAACTAAGAAAATAAAATCTAGAAATTTAACTAATCCTGAAAAATCTAATAAAACTTCTATTGCGACAATACAGGGTGAAGGCTGAGGAGATATTTGGGTTTAGAAGAATGGCAGTTAAAAATCTATTTGGAAAACAGATTTGATCCCATGGGAAATGATGCCATGTGAAATTTCTGAAAACCAAAACATGTTTTCTTTTCCAAATTCAGTGTTTCAGTACCAGCAAAAATCACATTGCACTAAATGAAACATAGGGCTTTTAAAATATTTTAGCTTCCACATGTATACATTTATAATGTCAATTTTTTAAGACTAAATTCTAATAAAGCATATATCATGTAATATCATAATATATATATCTACAATAATACACATATATCACTTGGAAACACTGTGTGAAAGAAATTACATTTTATATTGATGAGTGATCTAAAAGCAAGCTGAGACAAGCAGACCATTTTTATAACCAAACCAGTGAAAGGGAGCAAAGTAAACTACATTTTGAAATGCTCCCCTGTTGGAGCAAATCTAGTTCCTGGAAACTTTGGGGTTTAATGAAATTCCATTTCCAGACTAAAAAGTCTGTTGACTAAAAACCTATTCTGGGGTTTTTTCAGCCATGTTTTTGTCATCAAAATATAGATTCCTACATGGACAAAATATAGATCCCAAACATCTGCTGTTGATACTTGGATATTCATTAAAGTCAGTAAGTACCAGATTTTACTGTCAGGTTACTCCAGGCAACAAATGAGGTGGAGACACTTGTTTTTCTCCATCACAAAGAAATAAATGATTTAATAAATATATATATAAATAAATGTGTCATCTGATTTAGCCTTGGGTGATAAGGAACTGAGGTAAATAAATTGGTATTGAGTCAGGACCCTTTGCAGTGCTTCAGATTCTCTCAATTACACTTCTTGTAGTGCAGCTCAAACCCAAAATGCTTTGTTTTAATGAATTTTAAACCAGAGATATTTAAACTCACTAAATTACAGGACCCCCAAATGGAGCCAGTGGAGCTTCAAGTGGAACTTGAGCATCAGAATGTGAATGGCATGAACTAGAGCACACTTTTATTTTATATTGAAAGACAAGTCTTACAATTCATAATAAATTTGCTAAAACTTTTTAACAAGACATTGGGGAAAATTCTCCAAGTCAAGAAAAAGTCAAACTATTTACAGCACCAACCTGATTTAAGTGCTTGACTTGTGCTTATGCCTTGGGAAGTTTCCCATCTTTCCCTCAAAAACACCTGTATTCCTTCAAACACATCTTCCATGTTCCTTAATTACTGGGTGATCTCTTTGGCTAAGAGCAGTCGACAATTTTACACTGAAAAATCCAGAAATTATTTACATTGAAAATTTCCATAGAGCAAAAAAAAAAGAAGGAAGCAAAAATTTGAGACTGAGACTTCCACCCTTCTGATCCAGAAGGAAAATGTCCCATCGATCTGCACATCTATAGCTTTGGATATTAATATCACCATCATCATCAAAATGCTCTTCTCGTGCTGAGAAAAGCTGGCTGCAACCTTTGCTCTAAAAATAATCTCCTCAAAGAGTGTGTTTTCTCTTTGTTGAGTTAGTGATATGGTTATGATGAAGATTTGGTGATTTATTTTTTCCATTTAGCAGCCACTCCTCTTCAGAAGGAGAGACAAGAACAGCCCAGAGGCAGCTCTGACTTCAGCCTGCCCTGCAGCGCAGCCCTTCCTCTGCCTCAGCTTAATTTACCCTCTTGCTTTGTAAGATGGTCTTTTATTTCCTTACCCATTACCCATCTCTTGTGACATATGTGCATATTCACATTGTTGAATTCTCATGTTCTCTGAGGTCTCGTGATGAGGACTGTTGTCTCTCTCTCCTAGATGTCACAATTCTGCTTAAAAAATTGATTTTCTTTGTCTTCATCTCACTGAAAATGTCCCCTGACAAACTCACAGTCGATTGTATTTTGTTCATCCTGATTTTCCTAGGAGCACATCCTGCAATGGAGGACAACACAAACATCCCTCAAAAGCACCAAATTGGTTGTTTATGAAAATTAATACATTTCTTAAGTTCCTATAGTGGAGTGCAAAGACACTTTCCCACCGTGCAGTCTCCCAGGAATGCTCGTTGGTCAAAGGGAATGATTTAGAGGGAAGACAGGAATGTATTTCTAATAAATGTGTGTTATTTAGGGTTTCATTACTAAGTTAAACCAAACACAGATTCTTAAATATTGTGCAGCTCTACACGTGAAACATATGCTATGAAGGACATATGGAAGAGTTCTTGGAGAAATTTTGTCAGAAATAATTAAATTAATGGCTTCACATGGATGTTTTCCAGCCTAGTTACAGCAAATGTGTGTCTCTGCAGTCAGTGTCACAGGGTTTACTTACTTACAAATTTATCTGCAAAGCTAATAATCTGCTAATGATTTATCAGTCCAAGCACTTTAAAATATTGCCTCTTAAAGCTTCTAAAATAATTTCCACCTCCAGATTCTGATGCATTTGAATTGTGTTGCCTGGGCATTTTCCCCACTGCAAATAGAAATTTTAAAGTGCATACAGGGAGAGAGGCTGCAGTGTAATTTGACAAGACAGACTATAAAAGCTCCTAAGGATGGGGCAAAAATAAAATATACACAGTATAACCACCTTTGTGTAAGCAAAAGCATTAACTTTTCCTTTAAAGCTGCAATGATTTATCTTGTTAGTCTGCTTGTGACTCTATTATCCCATTGATATATGAGGGAGGTGCACGTTAAAATCCCATTAATACCCCATGCCATTGATAAAATAGACCCTTGGAGCTTACAAATCACTGCAAGTAAAAACAATTGTGCTTCACAGCCTCACTCTGGCAAACATTCTTTTGTTGTGTTCCACCAAAAGTGCTGTGCAAACAAGAAATGAATCAAAGGTTGCTGCTCTGAAACGCCTCAAAGTGCAAGAATGGGCAGAAAAGCCACATCACTGTGCACAGTTGGCCTCATCACCAGCTTTTTCCTCTGATGAACCAATCCTATGACATCAAGTCCACACATGTTATACAAATTAAGAGGAATTAACAATTCTATTCATTAACAACGACTTCATTGTGAATTTTAATTCAATTCTGGCAAAGGTAAAGCAGCAGCAGGAGTATTTCTGGGGATGTTGTGTGGACAGGTCTGACTGAGCAATTATTTTATGCTCTTGGAAGTCTGTGAAGAAAAGTCCCTTGAAAGGACTTTCTGCAAATCAGTGAAACAGAGAAATGTCCCTGAATAAATGAGCAACTGAGAGACAAGGGATATATATAAAGGGTTTAAGTTAAAAAAACAACAAAGCAGCAACACTTAAAGGGAAAAAAGGAGAGGGAAGGGTTCCATCCTAGGGCTGAGGTACCTCCTTTCCTTCCTCGCTGACTTTGGTGTTATCAGTGCTGTTTATCTCTTCTTTTGCTCCCCCCTCTTCTGCCCGTGGCACGTCTCTGCCCTCTGTCAGTGATGTTTCCACAGAGGTGCCCCCCGTGCCGCCACTGCCACACCTTGCTGCCCACACCTGAATACCACTCACATCTCCAGAACCACGGGCAGAGATGCCACAACGATTCTCACAACCTCTTCTAACACTTAATTGGCACCAGAGTGGCTTCTCTTCCTCTTCAGATCAAACTGGAACAATCTTTGTTCCAGTTTAAGCCTCTTGTATTTTGTTCTTCTGCTGTGCACTCAGAAGCTTTGGGGGGACCCAACTGTGGCCTTGCAGAGCCTGAAGGGGCTCCAAGAGAGATGGAGAGAGAGCATTGAGAAGGGCTGGAGGGACAGGACAAGGGAATGGCTTCCCAGTGCCAGAGGGCAGGGCTGGGTGGGATATTGGGAAGGAATTCCTGGCTGGGAGGGTGGGCAGCCCTGGCACAGGGTGGGCAGAGAAGCTGTGGCTGCCCCATCCCTGGGAGTGTCCCAGGCCAGGTTGGACACTGCTTGGAGCAACCTGGGCTGGTGGAAGGTGGTCTTTTTTAAAACAATTTCTACCAATTTATGATTGATTATCAATCAATTAGCAAAAGAGAGTTGCCTCTATTTTCTCATTAGCATCCCACAGGGACAGTCACTCCCTCTCCTGCCTGCAAAGCTTCCCTTGTTCCAGCTGGACAAGCCTTGCTCCCTCAGGCTCCTCTCCTAAGGCACATAGCCCTGGACAGGACCATCCTGATGGCTGTGGTGAGTTCATCTTGACACCAATTGCCCATCAAGCCTCTTCTCAGCTCAGCAGGACCAGGTGGGGGGGAAACAGGACAGGATCAAACCCTCACGGGTCAAGATAAAGGCAGTTTAATAAAGAAATGACAAGGAGTGGTGAGAGCTGCAATGACAGCAACCACCTTCTTCTGGGGGCTTGAATGCAGCCCACCTTGAGCTTCTGAAGGGACCCCTGCTGGAGCAAGTCCTCTCCCACTGCTGGAAGCAACTCTGCTCCCGAGCCCTGGCTCTAGGCACGGATGTGTGGGAGAACTTGGAAGTGAGAACCAAAGTTAGAAGGCATTTGTTATCTCTGTCTTCTCTGTGTGGCTCTAAATCACCCTCCCCGTTCCCAGCAAGTCCTTGTTCATTCCTCACTGATAGAGGAGCAGTAATAGCTCTTCTTCTCACCCTTGAACCTCTTACAAATTTCAACTCTAGTTGATCTCTGACTTTTCCAACATTATCCCTTTCTTTCTCTGCCACCTGTGCTCACATCCATCTCTGGTAGGGCTGCCTCCCCTCGGAGCTGCCTCTGAATTCCCTGCTCCCTGGCAGCCTTGGGATGCACCCACACCCCCCGGGCTGGGCTCTGGGCTGCAGCACATGCAGGGGTTGAAGTCTCTGTCTAAAGCTGCCAAAAGTATTTCCGCAGAGCAGTACTCTCTTCAGCATAAAGAGAATTCTTTTTCCAAGTTCAGTAAACACCCTACAAGGTAAATTTCAGTGCACAGAGGAAGTTTTCTATGCCAGTGAATATTTCTGCATCCTTTTAATTTTGCAGTAGATCTTTCCAAAGGTCACTGTAGTTAACAGCAATCTATGAGGTGGAAAGAGCAACTTCAACAAAGAGAGGCAGAGAAGATGTTGGAGTCTTGCAATGCCCTTGTTCCTTTAACAGCATTAAAATTAACCAAAAGAAGAAAGTGCCTTGTTTTGGTCTTCAGTTAGGGGGTTGATATTTGTAATTGCATTGCACTTCAGCATTTTTCACTAAATTTGGGACATTGGCTTCATCTGGAGCCCTTTGAAGCCTTTCCCTCAGTTATCCATCAAGCTGAACTACATTGAGCTGTCAGGTAAAGCCTGTAATGACTAAACTTCTTCAAAAACCAGATGTTAATGGTTCTTGACAAGGAAATATTTTCTTATCAAAAAGTTATGAGATGCCTTTAGGGCTGTTAGTGAGACACAAACATTCATCAAGCTTAATTCCTTTCTCATCTGATGCAGGTGGCTCTCCTTTCTGTCCTTACAATAGCTGTATGTCAATTCAGGATTAACTGTAGTAATAATAACAAAAGGCAAAAAAACTAATCAAAAACAAAACCAAAGAATTAATAATTTAAATTGAGAATAAACAGTATTTTGGTTGAGGGGATGGAGTTCTGTTTTGCACCTTTTGTGGCAAGTGTTTTTTACCACTGGAATAGCCCATCTAATCGAATTCAGATGCAGTTGGAGCTTTTACATTAAGACAGGATTTTTTTCCTAAAAGACCTGGTCTTGCTTCACTTAATGTTTGTCTCTTGAGCAGCCAGAAAAAGTACAAATCCCTACAGTATAAAAATCACTGGGTAGAGTTCTTACAGCTACCTATTATACAGGAAGTCAGATGAGAAAGTCATAGGTTGAGTCCGTTTAAAACTGACAAAATACAATTTTGTTCTTACACAAGAATTTCCCTCTATAAACAATGATCCTCTTCCTAAAGAAAGTGTTTTTACAAACAAAGACCAAAAGATACTTTAATATTCTCCCTCTAGTATCAGTACTAGTGTATTCCTGGGAACGATGCGATGGAATTTATTAATTTAGATTTAGAGGAAATCAAACTAGATTGGATTGAAATGATTGCCACCAATTTGATTGTGACTAAGCAAATTCTGTGTCTTGCTTTTGCCAGCTGAGCAGACTGAACAGAGCAAGTCATCCAACCACATTCCTACAGAAACATCGAAGCTTTCAGGCATGGTTTTCTAATTATTTTGTTTAATTATGTCTAAGGCAGGAGTTACACATCAATTTATTTAAGATTCCACCAGTCGGTTGAAGTGTGGAGCAACCTGGGCTGGTGGAAGGTGTCCCTGGTGGCACTGGATGGGCTTTGAGGTCCCTTCCAACCCAACCCAACCAACCCATGATGGTTCTGTGAGGCTAAAACAGCAAGCTGATGAATTTAAACACTGCAGTCTTCTTTTTCTGATGTAGTATAATTTCAGTTCTGAATGGAATAATGTATTATGACCAAAGCCTTAATTTCTCCAGTCAAGATCAACTGTGGCAATTAGTAGCATAATGAACAGAGGCAAGTGCAGAGTCATACCAGCCCTGAAGAATTCTGAGAAACCCAGTCCAGTCCCCTCAGTCCTTATGGAAGGTAAATGAATGGCATCTTTTTGAGGTTGCCGTTGTAACCCTAATAATGACTTCATGTATTTTGTCTTCTTTGTAACACCTATAGATGTTTTGGAGCAGAAATGTCGTATCAAAGGAAAGTACAATGCTCTATTGCAGATTTTAATCCTCTCACAAAAAGTGCCCTTTGTTGCAAACCTGGTTTTGGAATTTCAGCTCTGCCTGTAAAGAATTTCAATAGGTTCCATCCCTGCTCCTTTTTACAGGCACGATTCCCTTTCAAGCTGTTTCTGAAGGACGGGATTCTCAGGATCTGAGCTGCCAGAAAAAGTGAGCCCTTCTTCAGTGCCACTTCAGGGTGCTTTGAAGTGGCTCTGATAACGTG
Source organism: Formicarius rufipectus (assembly GCA_013399695.1). NCBI lineage: Eukaryota > Metazoa > Chordata > Aves > Passeriformes > Formicariidae > Formicarius > Formicarius rufipectus. The sequence continues at coordinate 188,438 of VXAU01002217.1, read as the reverse complement.
AGGAAAACATTTAATTACAGGAAGGTGTCCTATGCATGGTGGAGGGGAGGGAGTTGAGACCTCGTGCTCTCAACCGCGGAGCTACAGGATCCAGATGTAACGTAGTGCAAGGTGCTTCTGACATGAAGATCTGAATTCTTGCCCCAGGATGTTTTACAGCAAATGGGGGTATTTCATAAAGTTTCAGTCAGTTTTATCCTCTGAGCACTGAACAGGTCTGGGGTTTAGATCAAAACTTAGCATTTCTTAGTGTTTCACTAAGGGAGACCTTTGCAGGGATGTAACTGAGGCAGAGCTGACAGCACAAACTCTGGGGCTCACAGGCTTGATTTTGTTTAGACAGCCATCCCTCATTATTTGAGAATTAAAAAAAACCAAACCAAACAACTCCCCATTTAATGTTATAACCCACCACCACCTTTCTAGTTTTCTTTGAAGCAGTTTTTTATTGGCCATCCAACAGTACAGGCTGATAACATAGCACCAAAATTCTCATAAAGATTACCAGGTTTATAAGAACTTGATATGGCACTTTTTTGGATAATTTCTTACTGGTTAATAAATTCAATGTGTTCTCACGACTTAAAAAATGATCACACAGAGATGAGTATGTGGCAGGGTGTGAATAATGACAGGCCCACATCAGCAGTAGTAAGCAACTATAATCTGGAACAACATATGCAGAATTAATTGAAATTCAATTTTCTGCATTAAAATGCCTCCTAGGAACAATGGAGAGAGATGCAATATTTAAAAAGAAGAAAATTATCCATGTGTGGCTTTTAGAAAACAAGAAGGCTTTATAAATAATGAGAAATGAGCATTTTGATGATTATACAACTGTGCTTCACTGAGGGATTTTACCTGGTAGGACTTTGCCTTTGCTAACCTACCTTTCTTTTAGGGGAAAATCTTTTGTCTCCCCTTATTTGATACAAACATAACATATTACAGTGTAAAATGCCTCATGTTTTCTCCCACTTCTTCACAGATTGGAGTTTGTTATGTGCACAAGTCACGTCACGGGCTAAAGGGAACACACCATGTGTGTGAAGCCAGGAATTTGCTGCTGGTCTAATTAAGTTATTAACAACTTAATGAGTATACAAGCAGTTGTCCCAACTGCAGAAAAACCTAATTACAATGCAGCTGAAGTAGTTACACAGAAAGCTTTCCTAGAAGCTTTGTCTTTTAAGTGTTTTGTGCACAGAATCCCCAACTCACAGAGTGGTTTCGGTGGGAAGGGACCTTTAAGGTCATCCCATCCCACCTCCTCCCACCACCCCAGGTGGCACCAAGCCCCATCCAACCTGGCCTTAGACACTTCCAGGGATGGGGCAGCCACAGCTTGTGCCAGGACCTGCCCACCCTCCCAGCCAGGAATTCCTCCCCAATATCCCATCTGAACATGAGAAGCAAATCAAGCCTTCGGAAGGCCAGTAAGATGGAGAGCAGAAGGTTCTGGGATGAGATGGAACTAGTGACTATCTTTTGACTCCCCAGCCTGGCCTTCAGTGGAGTTTTCACACCCTCAGGTGCCAGGACAGGCACAAACCCCTGGCTCAAAGCCTTTCAGCAGCTCACAGCACCACTGCAAGCCCAGCAAACAGCGCAGAAGCTGCTACATGAATTTTGGAGCATTTTAGAGCATCTTCTATTTAATTAATGGCATTTAAGGATTTCTCAATCACCAGTGAGTGGGGAGACCCAAAGGGCCAACCATAGAAGGACCAGCCAACATCTTATTTTGGGTGATTTTGCCAGCACATTCAGAAGTGTCTGAGATATTTAGTAACATTATTTTTAGTGGTTTCACACACTTCACTCGAGTTGAAAGCTCCATCTAACTCATGCACTGGATGAGTAGATAGATATTGCACACACAATAAACTCTGAGGTACTTCCATTGTACAAATAGGACACATGATTTTGGTATAAATAAATATAGAATAAGAAGAATCAGTTTGGTACACAGCGAAAGGGGTTATTGACAGAAGGGAGGATATCTGGTATTTCTTGAAACTGGTCTCATCTTGCCAAGCTCCTAAATGACACTCAGGTAACTATAATGTAGTTATATAGATACAGGCTGAGAAAGGAAGAAGCAAAATGTTGGTCATCAAAGTGATCCAAAATGCTTGTAAATTAATTTAATAGATTAAGTTTGCCTGGGTTGAACTCCTGCTGTGTGCAGAGGGACTATATATATATATATATATATATATA
>VXAU01002217.1:166055-178129 GCA_013399695.1 Formicarius rufipectus | reverse complement strand
CCCCGCCCCCAAATCTATCATGTTAGTTAAACATTTGAACAAGTTCCAGAGTTTTTGAATCTCCATCTTTGGTGGCTTTCAAGATCCAAGTGATGCTCTGCAGTCTAAGAGTTTTGTCATGAAAACAGGTTTTTTGAGAAATATCTCTGACTTTTGTAATTTATCTCCATGGCTTTGAGTGCCCTCTCATTCCAGTGCCTATTTTTCTTCCTACCTTCTGTAGGTCTTGATTCAGTAAGGAATTAATGATCTCACCAAGAACCTTTCACTTGGATTCTAAGCAGAAGACACCATAAGGTTGACCATAAACACACATCACTGGCTGTGCTGTTATTGTTCCTTGCATTTTCTAACAATTTCTATTCAGAAAAATTAAAATAAAATAATTTTGTTCTTAACCCAGAATACCTTTGGTATTTTCAAAAAATGTCCATAAGAAAATTCTTAGCAAATGTAACTCAATTTATTATAAATTAAGTTGATTAAGTTGATCTTTACTAATATGATTTGCCTTGTTTTTCTTCCTGTAGAAAACAAGCAGAGGAAACTGTTCTGTGATGCCCCTTTTAATTTAGAAAGTGCATTTTACCATTGCTTGACTGTGGTGGTTTTCCCTAATAATTCCCTCATCAGGAACTTTATGCCAAAATAATTGTAAAGTAGATATGAATCATTAACTTAAACAGTTATTACACTATTCCTAAAAGAGCTTGCATGGTTGTATTAAAACAAGAAAGCAATGGTTGAGTCAACAATTCCTGTCTTTGAAGGTCAGCTGGGAACATCCACACTACCAGCCAGGTAATCAAGTACTGGCACTTTTGCCTTCTGGCTGCTGCCAGATTGGGAAGAACAGCAAATACAACCAGAGAAACAGCTCCATATATTTTTTTTCACAGGTCACGTTTGAAAACTGAATAGGAAACTACAGCGAAGCACTTGAAAAAAGTCTTAGAAAAAAAAAAAAAAAAAAAAGACTTCTAAAAATTTTAGCTTAAAACCAAAACAGGTTTTGTTCCTGTGCTCACCCTGTCTGTCTGTCTATCTATCCATCTGTATCTATCTATCTATCTATCTATCTATCTATCTATCTATCTATCTATCTATCTATCTATCTATCCATCCATTTTGCTCCTTTTACTCTCACAAAGTTTCCCCTGGGGCTGTTTCAAGTACACTTATTATCTCATGTCTATTAATTATCCCTGAATGTAAAACTGAAATGAACTCTGATATTTTCCCTCCTTTATGTTCTTTTGAAGAACCCATTTCTTGTCTTGCAGTTATTGAACTTGAGTGAAAAGAGAATATTATGTACCAATCTTGTGTTAACATCTAAAAGTACAGTTTACATTTACTTGTAAGCCTGGGAAGGTAAAGAAGAATAAAGTCTGTGTGCTTAGATTTTAAGATCTGTAGGTTCTGATTGTCTGAGAAGTCACTCCTGGCACTGTTTAAACGAACACTTGGTATTACCTGGCAACATTAATGTGCTCCTCATCAAAAAAAAAAAAAAAAAAAAAGAATAAATAAAAGAAGCAAGAAAATAATATATATAAAGCTTAACCAGGTTCATAAACTGACTTTAAGTATTACAGTCCCTGTAGTCTTCTGTAAGAGAACACAACCAGTTCTCTGCCCTTGCCACTCTAACAAGAAAATCCAGGTTGGAAAGCACTGAGTGGTCACAGGGAATTTTCACTTCCGATATGTGCTCGTGCTCTTCACCTTGAACAAGGAAGGAAAAGTCACCCACAGGGCACAGCATCATAAAATTTCCTACTGAATGAAATTGGTAAATGCTGAATTCAGGATGCTATTGGACTTGGCAGAGTCAGTGCTGTGAGCAGGAATGAGGGCCATGGAAGTGGAGACTCACAGTAAAACTTACATCCAGAAACTCTTGGAGAAATCTTGGAAGGAGAGAGGAAGTTGTGTGTTTATGAAACTGATGAAACCCAAGTACCATCAATAAACCGAATTAAAGTTCCAGGAAACTATTTTTGCATAGTCTGTATTAGACAAAAAAGTTAGTTCCCTGGGAATAAACCTTCCCTTCCCAAACCTTCCCAAACCTTCCCTTCCTTCACCACCTCCAGCCACTCTCTCCCTCCATCTCCTCACCAGATCTGAGGAGAAAAGAAGATGAAAAAACCTTGGTCAGTATACAGATGGGGAGATCATTTATCAAATGCCTTCATTGGTAAAACAGATTTAACTAGGGGGAAAATAATGCAATTAACTACTAATTAAAATAGGGCTGTCTAGTGAAAAATAAAGCAAATTAAAACCCCACCTCCTCACACTCCTTCATTCCCAGCTCCTCTACCTCTCCCCAGCCCTTCCAAGGTGAAGGAGGACGGGGAGTTCTGGTTACCCCGTAGCACTTCCCCTGTCTCCTCCTTCCTCCTGCCACTTTTGCCCTGTTCCAGCACTCGGCCCCTCCACAGGTTCCATCCTGCAGGATAAACCTGCTCCAGGGGGGCTCAGTCCTGGGCAGGGTCCTCTCACAGCCTCCAGGGAAGTGCCTCCTCCTCTGCAGTGTCTTCCGAGGACAGCAGGGCAATCTCTGCTCCAGCACCTGCAAACCCTTCTTCCCTTCCTGCTGTTCTGAGCTCCATACCCACAGCTTTTCCCTCTCTTTTGCCCCCTTCAATCCTCACTGCCCCTGCATTTTCCCCTTTCTTGACTGTATTTCCACACCTGTGACCACACCCTTGCCCTGCCACCAAGCACATCCCTGGCTCCAGCTTTGCCTCACATTATCTCTCTGACAGGAGCTGCTTTATCTGCCCCCACTTTTCCAAAAGGAATTAGCCAAAGAATCAGCAGTTTCGATGGGAGGAGTTGGAGGTTACAGCCATAATGAAGTTCTGGGGGCTGAGAGAGAGGCTAGAGGAATAAATTCAGATTATTTGTGCCTGGCAGAGCCAGCCATACCTGGCAGCGAGGAATAAAAGAAACAATGTTTCTTATAGATCAGATTAAGTAGCTCTGGAGAGGTTTCTCCACCTGCTTTTGTGTCAGTAGCAAAGTAATTTTTTTTAAAAAGAATGAAGAGTGAAAATGACTGAACTTCTGGGACTATAAACACTGCAATTTGTGAATTAAACTGATTTTTTTCCTGGCTAATAAAGAAACATTTCATGAGACTGATAGTCAATCCCCTTGGAACAGAAGACAAATTGCAAGCCCTGTATCTCTTAGCAAGATCAACTGATGGAGTATCCTTCAAATCCCTTGGAATTTACCCTGTATCCCTGTGGAAAAGCATTTCTTTTGATTGACAGGGAGGCCAAAACAGGCTGAGGTTATGCTGACAACTCCAAAGGTAAAGCCCTACATGTTTGGAGCTTGGAAATCTGCCCTGGGCTGTGTGGGGTGGGGATGTTGTAGGCAGAAATGTGACTTCCAAGCAGTGCATTTTATGTGGGAATTCAAACTGCTCCAGTGACTGTGGGGATCTTTCAGAGTGATCTCCAGGAAAAGCATCAGCAGCCCTAAGGTCACTCTCAGTGTAGCCAAAGCAACGGGCTAGGACACCAATAAATTGTAAGTGTATTAAACAGAATGTAATTAATACATCTGGGCTCAGGACAATCTGCTAAGGGTACTAAAATAGTGTAACCAGTGACAGAAAATAAGTACTAAATATCATGGTTGGCCAATTCAGGCACGTTATTCCAGAAGCAGGAGCAAGGTGACCACCGAGACAACAACCAGTAGGAGGCATAAAGTGATGAAAAGTTGCCAGACTAAGGAAAAGATGAGCATAAGAGACAGCAAAAGGGTAGAACATTCCACCCAACAGACAAGAAGGATGTTTGGTGAAGCCAAAATCCCAAATTAATAGAAGGAATGGTTGAGATTCTCCTTTTGGGGATTTGGCCAGAAATATAAAAACATGATAAATGCAACAGCAAAAAATCAGAGTAGAAAATAAAAAGTTCATATTGGTTTCAACTTCTCTCCTTGAAGATCTCTCAAGGCCTGAAAGGTTCTTGCTGGCCAAGGCCACCAAGGACTGCGTCCATCTCCATCACTTCTATGGCCTGCAGGCAACGCCCACAGATAATTTAAGATACAATTTTGAAGACCAGCAGTTCTGCACTTGTAGAGCCGATGGCAAATAATGTGGAAGAGCAAATAGTTAATTAGGAGTTGCATTTTTAAGGAAGGATTCTCATAAAGTTTAACTTCTGGTTTTAAAACTAGTTTGATTATGTTTTCTGAACATCTCCCTGGTGATGATTTGAGATTCTCCAATCAATAGGTGATGCTTTCACACAAGCACATATAGATCACCCTGCAACATTGCCATGGATTTTGCTGTAGGGAAGAGCTCGGTGCTGTGACAGAGCTACTTTGTAAAAATATGTGGATTTCTCTTGGCCAAGATGGATTGCTGAGCTTTCTTGTTTAAAGACAGCAATAATTATTCTAAGCTGGATGGTGACAGAGCCTTAGTGAAATAAATATTTCTCTACAGCATAAATGGAAGAGTTTCTCACTGAAACTCCCTGACAATCATCAAGACAACTGTAGTGGAACCTCTCAGTGGCCATTTAGGACAGCTCTGCTTTTCAGCTGTGGGCAAAAGCACGGTCAGAGGGCAGAACAGAACAAACAGGCAATGGCACACACTCCCCAAATGGACTCTTTGCCCAGTCTCTGACCAAAGGAGATGCAGGAGAGACAAGCTGGTATTGCAGCACCTCTCAGAGCCCTTCACTGCTCCTCTCCCCAGAGTGGCTGCTCAGCTTTCCCTTCCATTTCCCCCTCCCACACTAGTCTGTGCTAACAAGTCCCACCACTCCACGGCCAAAGCTGCTTTTACTTAGTCCTGAATTGCCTGTTTCATTTGCTGTCCCCCCAAAACCATCCAGGGAGTAGCAGAGAATGGCTCCTTCCCACTCCTGCCTCGTCACTGCCCAGCTCAGGCACCTCCTTCCTGCCCTGCAAGACCATCCTGGAAGCCTTTCCTCATCTCTGTCACCCACAGGACCTTTCAGAGGAAATTTAGAAGTAAGAAAATGTATTGTCAAGCAGCAAACATAACCTGATATGCAGCAAAGACAGGTTTTGTGAGCAAACTGATGATCTTCTGCACTCTCAGCAGGAAGTTGCTCCACACCCCCCTGAGAGCCGTGTCAGTGAGCAGGAGAGCTCAGCTCAGACGAGGCTGCCCAGGGGATGGTTGAGCCCATCTAGCAGGACATCACTGGCTGATCTATTTGATCAGCTCAGTAGGACCTCTGTCACTGGGCTTTCATAAGTGTCTGTAGCTGGGCTGGCTCTTTCATGTGCAATTTCAAATGTCACTGGGTTGATAAATAACTTCTCCTCACTCCCCAAAAAAGAGATATATTGGATAAAGACGTTGTCCAAGTGGCTTCTATAAAAAACAAACACAAATAAATAGTTGTCAACATCACATAGTTTTAGAGGCAAGAAACAGAGCCACTACCAGGTGGGGGGACTGGTATTGTGTTTAGAAACAGGTTAATTTGAGTTTGTTAATTTCTGCTAATAATGACTTTGTACTCTATAGAAACCTTTTCCAAGGTCTCTGACATCAAAGCAACTCTGTTTTCTTCACTGGCAATGTAGGACCTGGTATTAAGGGTAACAGGTTTGCACACACACTAGACACACACACAAACACATATATATATATCCAGAATATATATTTAATATGAGTCTTTGTATTTATAGATGTGCATAGACCCATAGAAAGAGATCTTGGAATCACAGAATCATGGAGTCCCACGATGCTTTGGGTTGGAAGGGACCTCAAAGCCCATCCAGTGCCACCTCCTGCCAAGGGCAGGGACACCTTCCACCAGCCCAGATTGCTCAGGCAGATCTTCCAAAAAATAATAATAAAAAGAACTTTTATGTTTAGATTCCAAAAGACACCTCAGATATTTTAAGAGCTCAGTGCAGTTCCATCCTCAGGGAATATTTCACACTTTACAGTGTCCATGCACATGCCCTTTGGAAAACCCTTTAAAATCATGTTCTACACTAGTTATGTGCAAAGTTAGAACTTCAGTTTTGGAACACACACTTTTAGTGACCTTCCAGCAAAGACTTTTTGTTTAGAGAATGTTTCTAGAACTGTTAATGAGTTTGTTACAAAAATCCAACACAAAAATGTCAACTGCTGTTAGAAATTAACAGGAGGAAATTGCGTGTAGGCCTGATAAACTTCTGTGAAAGGCACATAGATTTCAAAATAAAGAAAATAAAGGGCATTGGGTGAACATTGCCAGGCAAAATCTGCTGAAGTCAGCAAGGAGTCATTTGAGTCCTGGAGGACAGAACTTGTAACAGAGCTGGGATTTTAGTGGTAAAATTGGGAGGTCGTCAGATATAAAGAAACCGTAACTTCTAATTCCCAGGTTCTTGGTTCTGGAAGTTTTCAGACTATTTCAACTTCACGCATTAAGCAAACATTTTAATTTTGAAGCGGGTTACATATTGGGAAATACAGTCTTTTAATCTGTGAGAAAGACTTCCCACTGAAATTAATGCAGCCAGATTGTTTCACCATATGTTGCTCCTAAATTTCCCCGAGTGTTCCAGGAGTCAACTAAACTTTAGCATATTTGAGCTTGTTTATCTTTAGATGCAAAACTGAGTTAAACAGCAAGAGATGTGTTGTTAAATTAACCTGATATTGTGCAGCTCCTGCACGAAATGTGCTGTGATCCTCTCCAGTAGGACAGGAGGATATCTTTTAATTGTCAAGGCTTATTTATTGGAATATACTGTTTATAGCTATCCTGCAGGGCATTTTGTTCCCTATAAAACTCCCTGACACACTGTCAACCTGGGATTTGTAAATTGTCCTTTTTGAATTGACCCAGGCACTGGAAAGGCACTTAATGAGTTTAAATGTAACATTGAGAGAGAAATCCATGGAGAGAAACAGGTAGAGAATTAATTTACCCAGCCTCTCAGACAACCAGCCCTGCAAACACCTGATGTGCAAGATGCCAATACCATCCTCTCACAACACTTTTAATTCAGCTTTTGTCTTTTAATTCTTGTCTTTTTAGTCCCAGCACTGGGAGGACAGAGAGTTGCAGCAATAATTCATGGCAGCTTCTTTGCCTTGATGAAGAGGCAGGATCTCTGGTATGGAGTAAGACCCTGTGATTTTGCAGTCCAAGTGACTGAAGGTTGTGTTCTAAAACTGGGTTGCACTTCAGCAACGTGTGATTGCAGTCCAACATCATGATAATGGGCAGAAATACAGGGTAGAAATATCTAATGTGAGAATACGTCTCAGTTATCTGCTGTATTTTGGGTAGGTGCAGGAGAGCTAAAGGGGGAAATAACTAAATTCTGGAGGTTTTTAAAAAAGTCATGCTCCATATTAGCTTGCAATAATCATTAATTTGCCTGCAACTCCTCACTCAAAACAGTAGCTCTAAATCACATCAGCCTTTGCAATGTCACCAATATTGCTTGAAATAAAAAAATAAAATGGCAAACAAGCAAAATCCAACTTCTTTGACAGCATGGCTGACTAGACTGAACAGTAAGATCATGCAAACTGCTGCTCCTTCACTCCAATTAAAGTGATTGATAGAGATTGAACAACTGAAATGCACAAGACCTGGCAAAATCTAATTAGCTAAAACCAGAAAAAGTATTACACTGGGAGCAGATCTGGGCAAATAATTGATTTAGTGGAAAAACTGCATGTTGGGTGGAAAAAAATGAGGACAGGCTTTGATCAAACATTAAAATTTTAAATCATCTATTTTGATGATTTCTGGTGAAAGAAGAGATAAGAAGTTGATTCCCAGAAAGCTGAAAATAATCTGACATTCTTCAAAGCCTTTTTTCCCCCCCCATAATTCTTTTTACTTGCTTTAATCAAAATCTAAAGATGTGATTATAAATCTGATGACACATTGGCAGAGCTCTTTCATAGAGGTCCAGTCACACAAGATATACCCTTATTTTAGGAAGCTGTTTTATTTTCTTACTGGACAACTAAAACTGAAAACTTGTAAAACAATTAATTTTGGTGGTCACATTCCTAATACCCCAAAGGGAGGTCCAGTTTGAGCAAGCAGGGATGGGGTTAGGAAAGCTAAAGCATAGATGGAGTTGAATTTGGAAAGGGATATGAGGGGCACCAAGAAGGGCTTTTAAAGGTATTTTAACAGTGAAAGGTGAGGAAAAATTGTGAGTCCACCAGTCCATGGTGCAAGAATTCAGTGATACTCTCAAAAAAACCCCAAAGAAATAATAATTGCATTAATCCTTGAAAGGTGGTTTATTCTAAGAACACTGAGTGAAATCACCCCCAGGAGCTGGAAAAGGAGCTAAACCTGCCTGAAGTCACTTCAAGGAAAGCCTGGCTGTGGCACTGATGCCAAGGCCTGGTTGGCAGGGTGATGTTATCTCCAAGGTTGGACTGATGACCTCAGAGGTCTTTTCCAACCTGACTGACTCTGTGGGATTGATCCTGTGGGATTGATTCTGTGGGACTCTGTATCCTGTGGGAGAAGGTCACATGTGAGTAGTTTTCTCACCAAACCTGTAAAATCCTCAACACTGCCTCGGTATTTACTTCTTGAACTTTACAAAAGGCCATTCCCTTTGCACTTTTACCTTCTCTCAGGAAGAAGCAGAGACCTCATCTCTGCCCCCCAGAAGTTCCCTGGAGCCCCAGCAGTCAGAGCCAGTTTGCCATGACTCCAGCAGTGCCCTGAGGGCTGTGGCTCTGCAGGGTCACCTGTGGGACAGCTCTGCTGCCCCTTGTCACTCCCACAGCAAGATCCCCTGGCAGAGCTCAGACTGCTCTGGACAGGAGCAGCCCAGCTGTGAGGAGACACCAAAAAGGAGTAAAATCCAGAAAATCCTTATATTAGGATCATATTGTCTTCCAAACATTTCACTTTTGTTTAAGATGCTGCAAATTAAATAAGCAGAAGGCATGAAACATAAAACTTGGGGGTTTTTTGGTGGTGGTTTGTTTGGTTTTTTTTTTTTTCCTTTCCCACAGGGAGAAGAGTGGTAGGATGGAGAAAGGTGGACCACAGTTTAGAGGAATAACAAGGAATAGCATGGCTTTTACTATTACAGCATATTTCCATCCTTTTTTCTTTTTTTTTTTTTTTAATCTTCTATGTGAATTGGTGTTTCACTGGCATAGAATAGATTCAGAAATTAAACAGCAACCCATAACTTATAGTTTTAAGGTCCCAGACCCTTCAAATATAACAAATTGAACTGGAAGTGCTGTGGGGATGGTGTGTCCCCCAGGATTTGTGCTAACCACTCCTGTCTCACCAGCCAGGGAGTGGAGAAACCTTTGTAGTGCATTGCTCTGCCTATTTCTGTCAGTCTCGATGAAGAGGGATCAAAAATATGTAAAAGTGTCTCACTGCAGTGATTTCAGGTTTAATAAACCAGGAGCAAGTTATTTTGTTTCCTGCAGTGCTCTGCCATGAAAGGCCTGAGTGTGTTTATTCCTCCCGTGGTGGGAAGGACACGTGTGACCCCCGGCACAGCTGCACCTTCCCAGGCCCTGGGACCTGGAGGTGTCCCTCCCCTGCACATGGACACATCCCACACCTACACTCTCTCCCCAAAGGGGTCCCCCAGGTGTTGCAGCTGTGACCCCCCCAGATGTAGCTGCCATGGTCCCAGCAGTGTCCCAGCCCTGGAGCACACACAGCCAAACACGCCCCAGGGGTTTCCTTGCCCAAGCTTGGTCACGTTTACAAACCTTCCCTACCCCTGCCTTCATTGTGTCTCTGGCCTTTACACCCCAGTGCCGCCTTTCCTCCACGTTTGGCCCTTACCCATGAGGAGTTTTACCACTTCCCACAGTCCTTTAAGCTTGCTTTTTCCTGTGGGACTTACAGTGACCTTGTCCCCCTGCTTTCAGTCAATGGCCAAGTTATGAGTGAATCTCTCCATGACTCTGCACGAGCAACTCCTTCCCTGCCCCATCCATCAGTGTCTTCTATTGAGTCTTCATTGTCACAGAATCATGGAATTCCACAGTTATTTGGGTTGGAAGGAACCTCAAAGCCCACCCAGTGCCACTCCTGCCATGGGCAGGGACACCTCCCACCAGCCCAGGGTGCTCCAAGCCCCATCCAACCTGGCCTGGGACACTCCCAGGGATCCAGGGGCAGCCACAGCTTCTCTGCCCACCCTGTGCCAGTCCCTGCCCACCCTCCCAGCCAGGAATTCCTTCCCAATATCTTATCCATCCCTGCCCTCTGGCAGTCCTGTCCCTCCAGCCCTTCTCAGTAGTCTTTCTCCATCTTTCTTGGAGCTCTTTCATGCACTGGGAGTGTCCCTGATCTGCTCCTTGCCAGGGTTTATAAACGTCTGTGTTTCATCTGCTGCTTTCCCAATGTTTTGCTTCGCCTTTCGTGCTCAAAGTCATTAAACAGACGCCCTTCCCAGCCCAAACCCTTTGCTGTCACACTCAGGGCCTGACTCTTCCCTTGTGCACCTCCTGTTGCTGCTCATGCACATGATCAGTCACAGGTGTCACACCCTGGGCAGAGCTCCCAGAGCAGAACATGCTGCTGACCATGACGTAGGTGAGATGTTCTGGGGCCCCGAGTGGGGACAAATCTCCCCAAACCTCCCTAAAGATCTGGGGTGAAATAACAAGCCGACAGCAGTGGAAGGCAACGCTGCTCCCCTCTTTTTTCCAGCAGAGGAATCTTTCAGGTGTGAGTTTTCACGTGTGTGTTGAGGTCTGAGACAGGTTTCCAGTCCTTTCCACTCTGTTGCTCACTCTGAATATCGAATGAATAATGCAGTGGAAATTAAATTGGTGAGTGGATGTTGCAGTGGGGCTTGACAAGTGTTTCTTAAAGTTTACATTTCAGTTTACATACAAGACATGTACACACCTTGCAACTTCAGCTGCAGCAGCTCTGAGTGGCGTTAGAGGAAGACAATGAGAAAAATTAGCAGTATTAAAAAAAAACCACGAGGTAAACTTTTCAAATATATTAAAAAAGGTAATTTTAACACCCTCCTGGCACAATAATAATTTCCTAACTTCTCTTTCCATTGTATACAGTTTGCTGTACTCCCTTCTGCACGAGGGAATCTGGATTTTCTTTAAACTGATGCTGATTTATGTTAAAAATATTTTATTAATTTGGTAATCTTTATGCCAGGCTTTGAAAATGCAAACAAAGCTGTCCTCTGGGAAAAACACTCAGCTGGCTTGGGGCTAAAAGGAACTGCTTTATAAAGTCAAATGGTGGCATGAGGGTGAATTTCTTACTGATCTGAGATGCACTGCTGGAGAGCATCACACCTCCAGCCATAATTTTAATGGTAATTTATTGTTCCTGAGAAGGGGAAAAGGAGGTCAGACCAGTCTGGTGGTTCAGCAGGCACGTGCTGTTACTCATTCTCTTGCTCAGCTCTTGCAGAGAGGGTGGAGAGGAAAAATGAAGCATAATGCATTCTCAAGGTTGCCAGGAGCAACTAATGCTTCCAAATTGGTATTCATGTTTTATTACATCTTAAATTTCAGCACCTTAAAAACAATAAAGGAAATTGCATTTTCACAAAGAGTTTCCTTCGGGGAATGTACTTTAAGTTTACTGTCTTTTTTTTCTGATGTCTTTGTCCATGTATTATGAACTTCTTTCTGAGGGCATATATACATGTATGTATGTTTATATATATAATATATATATATACCTACAGTATAGGTATGTGCAAAGACAAGTGTACACAATTCCATGGTCCTCAAAGCTTACAAATTTCATTCCTCTAAAGCATAAACATAGACTTGAATAAACCTTTGGAGGAACCATATTTGTAAGATTTCAGTAACATGCAGTTATTGTAGAATCATCATAAAATGATAGAATGGTTTGGGTTGGACGGACCTCAAAGCCCACCCAGTGCCACCCCTGCCATGGGCAGGGAAAACTCCCACCAGCCCAGGGTCCTCCAAGCCCCCTCCAACCTGGCCTGGGACACTCCCAGGGATGGGGCAGTGTCTAAGTTTAGAGAATTTAGAAAAAAACTTTTAACTAAAACAGAGAGACAAATCTCCA
>VXAU01002217.1:117623-165627 GCA_013399695.1 Formicarius rufipectus | reverse complement strand
GTGCCATTGTGAGCAGTTCATGGGAAAAAATGACATAGAGGGTTTAGAATACACACCCACACAGTGACAAACTGACCCTGGATACTAAAAAACCAGGACAGGCAGCCACAGCTTCTCTGCCCAACCTGTGCCAGGGCCTGCCCACCCTCCCAGCCAGCAATTCCTTCCCAGTATCCCACCCAGCCCTGCCCTCTGGCACTGGGAAGCCATTCCCTTGTCCTGTCCCTCCAGCCCTTCTCAATGCTCTCTCTCCATCTCTCTTGGAGCCCCTTCAGGCTCTGCAAGGCCACAGTTGGGTCCCCCCAAAGCTTCTCTTCTCCAGGCTGGACCATCCCAGCTCTGCCAGCCTTTCCTCCCAGTAGAGCTGCTCCATCCCCTGCCCATCCTGGTGCCTCCTCTGGACCCTTCAGCAGCTCCATGTCCTCCCTGTGCTGTTCCCCAGGGCTGGGGCAGCTCTGCAGGGGGGGGTCTTACCTGGTGGGGCAGAGGGGCAGAATCCCCTCCTCGGTCATTTCACTTTATCCTGGCAACATGAAATATGAGACCATTCCAAGGATTCAAGAGGACTTTACTGAGGAATTGCTGAATCCTCCAACCACTTTTCCTTTTTACCCATCAAGTGGTTCCACCTGGCACAGCCAACTCCCTCTACTGGAATCTGCCTCTCTTGGGAGGCACAACCAAGTTCTTTCCCCAGAGCAAGAGCCCGAGGGAAGGGAGGACAAGCATTTGCCCACCACTGTTATTATACAGCCACAGAGGTCTTTTTAATGAAAAATGTCAGTAGCAATGAATTGTTCCAATCCAGTTTCTATCAAATCAAAATATTACAGGGCAAACTCTTAAAGTTTAATTTGCTCGTGCTGGACATGGAACTGTCTCTGTGGCATGAAGAATATTAGACTGAGCACAAAAGGAATGGAAATGAATGGCTGGAGAAAAAAAGAAGTAATATCTTTGAAGTCCTGAAGTTCTTATCATTCAAGGGAGTTAATACAATTTACATTGACTGTGTTAAGATTAATAAAAAATACATTGGTCAGAAAACTTCTGTATATTACGAACATTAGAATAATTTTACTTCACAGAGGCAACAAATTATTAAATGAGAACAGATCTCCAGATGAAGCCTAAAAGAACCATTCCTATTCTCTTCCTACATGTTCCTACAATTTTATATGTATAAAAGAAATAATAATAGTGAAAGATTTCTGAACTGGGTTTTGATTGTAGCAAGAAAACAAGAGTTCTGGCATTCAACTGTATTATATTGCTCTGCACAGAAATATTTTGGTGGCATCATCACAGAAGTGAAGTGAAAAGAAACAAAACTTTGGTGCAGAAGAGGCTGCTGAGTTTTGTCTGCCCATGTCATCCCATGAGTCCAGAGGAGTCCAGTGTCTCCCCTCTGAGCTGCTACCAATGACCATTCCCCTTCTAATAAAATTTGGCAGAGCTGAATATCTGAATCAGAATACCAGGAATTATTTCAATTGCATTGATACTTCCATTTGGGACATGGGAGCTGTTCTATCTGATTTGATGATTCAGGGGAAATAATCCCTTTCCCTCTGCCTGAACATCACTTCATGCTTGGTTTGCATCCACGATGTGAAGGAATTTTCTAGGAGTATTATGGATTTTAGTGCATTTTACAAAGTATGTCGTAATTTTTTGCCTTCATATAATTGGTAAAACAAAACAAAACAAAACAAACCCTGAGAAAGACTAAAAGGTCTTAAAATACAGAGAATTGTACGAGGAAGGAATAAAGTGTTATTGCTATGAATGAAATGTCATTGTCTGGGAACACTAACACACCACTGATCATCTTTCAGAAGACTATAAATGCACAAACACCTAGAAAACAGTGAATTTAAAAGAAACCTTAACTTTGTTCCTGTGCATACTTTTGCCTTGCTTCCTGAAATGTCTGTAAGGCAGAATCAGAGGGTGAGGACTTAAATGGTTTGTTAGAAAATAGATAGAAAGTGATGCCTGTGAACTCATAACTTCGGCTATAGAAAAAGTTAATGTTTCAGAATTTATTACCTCCTTTCCCTATGGTTTCTTTTTGTGTTCCCAGTGTACATTTCCTCTGCATCCCATAACAAATATTCCAAGCTATAGAATATGATTCTCATCTTCCAAACACCACTTACCTTTCAGGGGCTTCTACAGAAATGCCCAAATTTCCCAAATCCGTCAGCACTGCTGTTCTCCTGAATCTCAGCCCTGAGCCAGTTCTTTCACTCTTTGTCTTTTCTCTGAATTCATTGTTATGTATTTCTGGACTATTGTGTATTTCTGTATTATTATGTTCCAAAAAGAATGTCAGTGATAACCTCTATGTGCTGCCCAGGTTCTACTCAGGATAATTGTTTCTGTAGTTTTTTCCTGCTGATATTTCTGTTGATCCATCATTTCTGGGTTGTTTCTCCTGCTCTGTTGTTTCTCCTCTTCCTCTGCACCAGAGCATCTTTTTCCTCCTCTGTTTTCTCTCCCTGTCTTTCTGTCATGGGTTTCTGTGGCTGGATTTTGGTAGAAAGGGGGATGGTTTCTTTTAGAAGCTTCTGGAAGCTTCCCTTGTCCNCCTGCAGCCTCTGGAGATCCCTCGGGGTGCACAGACCCCCCTGCAGCCCATGGGGTGACCCCCAGGACAAGAGCAATGGCAGCACCAACACCTGCAAACCCCCATTCCCTGCTCCCTGGAACTGCTGGGAAGAGGGAGGAGTGGGAGAGAAAGTTGTTTTTAAGACTATTTCTTACTCTTCAGCTCTTTTCTTATTAATGATAAATTTCAGTATTTAGCTACTCTGAGTTTGTTTTGCCATTATCTCTCAGCTGTTGGTTTGGGGGGGGGGTGTTGTGGGTTTTTTTCCTCCTTTTCCTTTCCCTCTGGGAAAGAGGGGACCTGGAAGTTGGGAGGACACCGGGTGAAAACTGCCCCACTGTCCATCCCCGAGTGGATTCCCCGCTGCCCCCTGGCAGTCAGGGAGGGGAGAATGTTTGTCTGGGAAGTGAGGGATGCACTCCCAGTCCCTGGATTGGACCGGGACCATGGAAAAGCAGGCACAGAATGGCAAAGCCTTTAAAAGACAGGCTTAGCTGGGGAGTGTATTTGTATCCTTGCCTCAGAAGGCCTTTTCCTGACAGCAGAGTTTATATTTTATTGTTAACATCACATGTCTTGAGATTAGGAAGTCTCAACATAAACGGGAACTTTCTCTGGGAATGTAAATAGTTCTTGTTTCCTTTCTTGTTATTCCTCGCCTAAAAGGTTGAGATTACTGCACATTGCTTACTTCCACTCTGTTCTTTGCACTGATAATTCTTCAAGACAGCTCTTATCCCTCTTTATTTATTTATTTTTTGTTTAAAAAAAAAAAAGGGAGTAATGAAAATAGACTACTGTTCTCAATTGTGATCAAAATTGTATAATAATCCATACAATCTGCATTTCCCCCTAAACTCCAGCGTGGAACTAATGAATATGAGCAATTATGATCTTAAAACCTGAGTAAACTGTAAAAAAATAAAAATCCCAGGTGACTAAAATCAAACCCTCTCTTCTTTCCCCACGAGTTTCCCGTGGGATGGAGGCAAATCTTCCAATCCCTTCAGAGTGGTGTTATCAACCCTGTGGGAACTATTCTCACGCTGGCAGGATTTTGTAGTCCAAACACCGCAGAAAAAAGCAATAACAAAGATCCCACAAGCTACTTTTCATTTTCCAGAAATCCATATCCTTCTCCAGTAAGGCTCAGACTGGGCTGTTCTTTTCCTTAAGGGATCTGTTTCCAAAATTGTCCTGCACAAACAACTGTGTCCACAGAAAATTAGAAATGGAATAGAAAAGAACAGCAAAATTGGAGCAGACCACCTTTATTTTAGACTTGTTCCATCTGCAGTGATTAAATTGGGAGCAAAAATGTAAGTAAGGCAGAGGAGCAGTTCCCTATTCTTATTGTCTTCTACTTTTTATGGAAGTTTGAGAAAAGTCTGTGCAGGAAACCTCGTAAGAAAAAAATCAAACCTCTGTAAGTAGGAAGGATCCAGTTGACTTCACTATCACTAGGATTAGGTATTGGAATATCTTAATTTTAGTCTTACAAATACCCTCTAGCAAATTAGAGAAGGATTTATTGGTTAATATTCAAAATGCGGCTGGGTTTATTAAAAACTCAGCTGGATAATACCCTGAGCAAACTGATCTAATGTTGGAGCTGGTTCTGTTTTGAGCAGGTGGTTTGAACAGATGATTATCCATCTTAAAAAAAAAAAAAATCAAGAAGAAACTCAACTCTCCAGAAAAAACAAAACTCAGTTACTGATGATAATTGTTGTAACTCAAGCATTCTCCATATTCTCATAAGGAGGAAGTGATTTGGACTCTTAGGAAGGGCAGTTTTTAACCTAAATTTCCTCCTAATTTTGACTTTCTTCATACTAACACTACTTTAGGTTTTGTGCTCGTGCTCCTCCAAGCTGCCTGATACAACAGTTCTTGTCCTCATTATTTTCAGTCTCATTTCCCTTCAGAGCTGCTACAGCTGTGGAAGTCTGAACCTGCCTGGTGGCCTGTGCAAGACTCAAAATGTGGCAGCGCTACAGGTGACAACACGTGGTTGGCATTAAACATGGAGAGAGGCCCAGAGGTCACCTTGGGGGCACTTGGCCAACACGGCCATTGGTGGTCTGTGCCAACCACAGAGAGAAAGAAATAGTGAAAATGCTTTTTCTTGCTGGGAACATCCACCAATTGTAGTTTCCACCCTGTAGGAGTCCAAGGTTGCTCTTGTAGAGGTCAGAGCAACACAAGGGCTGGAGGCATTGACAAAGTCTTGTTGGTCCCTAAGTACTGCCAGTGCTTCCACTTGCCACTCACAGGGCAGAACACTGAATTAATTCCCTTTTTTCACTCTCAACTGACTGTAAGGGACCCACCACAGAGCACTGAAGCACCAGATACACATCAAACTGCACAACTCCAGCAGCAAATGCCAAACCCCCTAAGGGTGGAAGCTGCTTCCACATCCTCCTTTCACTGAGGCTTTGCCCCGTGAACTGTTGATTTGCATTTTTACATAAATCTCAGAAAGGAAACATTGCATCATATTTCCATGCTGGAATTATACTCAGCTTTGGATAAACCTACTGACACTACTGAGCACATCCTGGATAGATGGATCCAGGACTTTTGTCACCTTATGGAACCAGGGAGCAGGTCTGTGGTTTGTATCCTTGCCTACCTTAAAGAAGACTTCGCCTCAGCTCTTTACAGCTCAGTCTATGGCCATGTGGGGGTTTAACCCCACAGGCAGCTCAGCCCACTCATCCTCACTCCTCCTTCCCCCAGCAGGCTGGAGGGGACAATTGGAAGGGGTAAGTGGGTTGAGATAGAACCACTTCATCAGATCAAGTAAAAGGTGCTCATGCAGGCAAAGCAAAAGAAGGAATTTATTCCCTGCCTCCCTCCAGCAGGCAGGGCTGCACACCAGGGATCTGCAAACCTTCCTCACACTTCTGAAAGCTAAATCATTCTTTGCCCTTCCTTGTGCCTCTGACTCCTGTCTCTGGCTGTCAGCTCTGATCCTCAGAGCTGGGCTGAATCACTGGCCAAGTGCCTTTGCAAAAGTCTCAGGTATGACATGATTTTGCAATTTTGACACATCCATATAAGGATTTTGGTCCTTTTCTCAGTACAATCATTGCAGTTTCCTAGGTGTTATTTTTGGTTGTGTGTTGCACACCCATCCAGCTCATTTTTTAAAGCCAAGTGTTTATTATTATCAGATTTTGTTGTTGACATGGACTAGAACATCCTGAGCTGGAAGAGACCCCCAAGAACCATCCAGTCCAACCCCTGGCCATGCACAGACATCCCAGCAATTCCACCCTGTGCCCCAGAGGATCATCCCAACCCTCCTGGAGCTCTGGCAGCCTCAGGGCCGTGCCCACTGCCCTGGGGAGCCTGGTCAGTGCCCACCACCCTCTGGGGGAAGAGCCTTGTCCTGAGATCCCCCCTGACCCAGCCCTGGCACAGCTGCAGCCCTGCCCTGGGTGCTGTCCCTCGCCCCAGTGAGCAGAGATCAGTGCCTGCCCCTCCCAAGGAGCTGCAGCCCCAGAGATGCTCTGATTTCAGGCTCCTCCAGGCTCTAAGAATGCCTGTGGAACCACAGAATCATTAAGCTTGAAAAAGGCCTCCAAGATCATCAAGTCCAACTGTTGACAGAATCCCACCATTCCAACTAAACCATATCAGGAGATGCCACATCCAGTGATTTTTTGAGAACTTCCAGGGGTGTTGACTCTACCCCTGCTCTGGGGAACGGGATGAGATGGAGTCATTTTCTACCATTTCTTTGCAGCGATATTTAATTTTCTCTCTACCTGCATACAGTGTGATTTGAAATGAGTCAAGGGGTGACATGAAAGGAAAGTGATGAAAGAAACAACTTAGGAAGTATAAATTAGTCAGGAGAGAGTTTTAAGAAAGCTCTGCTGTCAGTACACAGAATTTTCTGCTGCAGAAGATCATCAGAACTGAAAGGAAAGCAACACAGTAGCCCCAGTTGTGATTGCTGCTCCTTCACTGGAAAAGGAAATAAGCAGAATCAGTAGCTCATGCACAGTAAATTGCAAAGAGTAGCCCTATTTGAAATGTTCCTTTGAGAAATAAAACTTCTCCTTCAGAACACCCCTGTGTGAAGGGGGGGTGGGTGTGCAAGAAAATCCCACCTGGCTGTTTGCACATGGAAAACGAGGTCACTCCTGCTGGCGACCTAAGCAGAGGGTCTCTGCCAGTGCTGTTGGCAGCCAAGGAGGAGAATTCTGTCCTGTGAGCCAATTCTGAAGGATGTTCCTGGGATTATTCAGGGAACTTCTGTTGTTTCTGAGGGTCATCTTTCAGATGGAAGGCAAAGCCCAAGTATTGATAGTGCACTGTAGTTAAATAGCCCTTTGAGGAATTAGCTCATTAACCTTGTGTCCTGGCCAAATCCCAATTTCAGCAATTAAAAATTCACTTTCTGAAGTCCTCTCTGCAGATTTGATGCAGCACATGATTAATAAGTTCCTGCTGTAAGCTAGTTCTGGTTCTACTGAGGAACATTTAAGGGCAGCTGTGTGATGAAGCAATGGGTTCAGACCTCCTTCCTCAGGAGGTGCAGCAGCTGCTGCTTAAACAGAGGAACGACCACGAATATCATCTTCAGACACAGACTCTGGGGAATGTTTAAAAACATTTTTGCCATACAAACTTCAAGGAAAAGCAACAGAAGTAAAATAGAGGCAACTGTTTAACACTGTTTTAAGGCAAAGTTGCCACAGCTTTGCATTTCTCAAGTCACACCTTTTTTACATCTCAAAATTGTAAAATCCAGCAGAATCCAAAGAGTGGCTTGAGAAGAAGGAGTGAGAATCCCAGAACCCCAGAATGTCCTGAGCTGGGAGGGACCCCCAAGGACCATCCAGTCCAACCTCTGGCTCTGCACAGACACTCCAACGATCCCACCCTGTGCCTCAGTTGGTTCCCTTACACAAAAGGAGAATCTTAGTTATGTTTTCTTTCTTTGCATCTACTGCTTTATTTTAATATAATCAACCGAAAAGAGAGGGAGGAGGCCAGAGCAGCCATGTCCCACTCTGAAAACCCTACTGAAAGATTCTTTTTATGAAATTTCTATTTATATATCAGTTTTATTGGAGGAAAGGGTTCAGGTTATGTGAATGTCATATTTTATTAAGTACTATGCTCTGAGTTTATTTCTAATTCCTCTCTGCATTAAATTAAAGAGGGCACATGGTTATAACTTTAATTTCTTAATTTTATGAAGATTTTCCAAGCAACATCTGGTCTCTGGAACAAATTAGCATGTCAGTGGTTTATTGCAGCATAATGATAGATTCTTCAAAATGGTGGCAATTTCTATTGGTATTTGGTCCATCCACATTTAGAATGTTTGGTAAAAAAAAGGGATAGGAATATTGGATTTATTCTTTCAAATTTTCTGAGCACACATGGCTGCTTCTTATTAAACAGCCTCAGAATACTTAAGAACTTTAGTAGAAAAAAACCCATAAATCTGTATTCTGGGTTAGGGAAACTGCAGTGGATGGGCTGATCTTTCAAGCACAGCATGAAGTGACTGCTAATCAAATGTGCCTCAAGGCAGTAGAAACTAAAATATTAAAGCTGGTTTATTCAGGGTGTCTCGATTCTTTAATTTGACTTTGGCTGGTACTAAATAAAACTATCTTTGAAAGTTTTATTTAAGCCATCCAGAGCACTGGCAAAGCTTCCGTTGCCATTCGGGTTTGTGGAATTCAAGTATATTTGAAAGTTTAGAAAATACCCTGAATAATTAGTTGAATCCCATCCACACTCCGAGGTGATGTCCTGGTTTTAGTAGCCAGGATCAGTTTGTCACTGAGTGGGTGTGTATTCTAAAACCCTCTATGTCATTTTTCCCATGAACTGCCCACAATAGTCCATTAGCAGCAATTGTCTAAGGCACAGCCCACCCCTCAGGCTACAGGCTGGGTGTTTAGGAACTTCTGTGAGATAAGGAGTTCTCCTGCCCCCATACCCACCTGAGGGGTCATGTCTGCTAATGACCCATCAGGGGTGCCAAAAATATGCCATTGTTCACCTCACAGAGTAAATCACCCATTGTTTAAGTCTCTGCCCTGGGGGAAGGACTGGGCAGAGCCTAAGTGGATATAAGCTGGGAGTCTGGGCTGGGAGCTCTCTTCAGATCCAGAGGAGGAGCAGAGCCTCGATCAGACTGAGACTGCCACCAGACTGCAACCATCATTTTCACCAGCAGGTTCCTTGTTCTCTTTTTACTTTGAACTCAGGGGGGACCACGTGGTGCTCAGCACAGAGTTTGTGAGCTCCACTCTGCTTGTGTCCCACTGTGCTGGGCTGGACATCTGGTAGTTTTGTGGCACAAATTTTCTTTTCTGTTTCAGTGTATTTTTGTGATCTTTTATTAAATTGTTATTCTGACTTGCAATCCCATTCTGAGTTGGATTCATTTCTCCTACTGGTTTAACTCTAACCCAACACAGGTGATAAAGACACGGGACAGCTCCTGTGTGTGTTGTGTTGTGGAGTTTGCAGGTCTGCCTGCAACGGGATGATCAGGAATCCCAAGGGGTGCTCCATTAATCTTTGGGGTGGAGGTGTCCAAGGAGGTTCTGGCCAAACAGACTCACGCCCTCAGAGGTTTGACTCTTGCAGCACATTGCATACCCTGAGCTTCTGCCTTGGGACGCCTCGGAGCTGCAAACTCCTTCCAAACCAGAGCTGCGTTTCTCTGGGCCTTCCCACATGGTCACTGAGGCAAGAAATGCACCACTGGGAGACTCCAGTGGCTCTCACAGCTTGGTCTGGTGGATTTTGCCTCTGTTAATTGTTCTGCTCAGAGATTTTTCTCCTTATCATCTGCTCTCTCTCCCTCATGGAGGGATCTGAACATGAATCAATTCACCTATTTAGTTTCTACCAAGCAAGGCAGCCTTTCCTCGGGGGTTTTCCTGTGGCACGTTTCCCACAAACACTCTTTGTGGGTGAGTTTTCAGCTCTGTTCCTGAATTGCAAACAGCAGAGCTGAGGACACCGTTTATGTGCCCATCACTCAGAATTATCATCTCATTCCTACTCTTCCTTTTATCCTACACACGCTTCTAGGACCAAACCCACTAAAATCTTGTGCTTGAAACTTCTGCTCAGCCGATTATACATCACATTGTACATTTGCACATCATTGTCTGTGCATTCCAGGTCAGTCCCCCTTTTCCCTTGAACTTCCATCCCAAATTTTCCCCTCTCAGGTGTGCTATATTATGCTACATCTGGTGGCCAGGAGAGTCCCTAATGAACAGATAGATCACCACCACTATGGTCCTGAACACCACTAAGTGTATATTTTGCACACACTGCTGCAATCAGAAGCTTGAATTGCACTGTTTTGACTAGGCTGGGCCTTTAATAGCCTGTGATGTAAAGATATATTGGAGGTGGCTGTGCTAAAATATGTCTGAGAACTCCTGTGGATGCCAATTCTGAGCACTCATGAGCATAACGTTATCTCTTCATCCCAGTCAATTTTCTCCCTGAATATTTCCTGAATACTAAATTCACACCCCGAGTTGGTGATTGAGAAAGTAAAGGAAGGAGCAGGACATAATCCATGTTTTTTCCTCCTTGTCATTGAATGACTCTGTAAGAGAGACAACTGTAAAACTCACCTAAGGACTGGGTTTTGAGTGATATCCTCATAACCAACTTTCCCATTGATTTTGGGGCACTTTGCACTAGGAACACACAGGTATTAGGCATTTGAAACTCTCAGTCTCTTTCTTGGTGTTTTGGATACCAGTGAGCCAAACTCCCCAGAAAAGAGGGCTCATCACTACAAAAAGGTCATTTTTCCATGGTTTCACAGTCCATACTGTAAAAACGCCCCTATCAATTGTCACAAGCTTCCCTTGACAAAATAAGTAGCTTGAATGAAACATAATTAGTAAAAATAATCCTTGGCTGCCAGAGGTAAAGAAGAAGACAGATTTTCTGTCTGTTGCTTAATGCTTAATGACATTATTGATGATTGTGTAGCATTAATATAGTTTAGGTAAAATGTTCTAATTTACTCCCATAAAACAACCAAACTTAAAACATTTGTATCTCTGTGGGTCAGAGATATTTCTGCTATTATTTCTCCTAAACAGATGTCCCTGAAGGGGTTGGAACTGGATCCTCTTTAAGGCCCCTTCCAACGCAAGCCACTCTGTGATTCTATGAAACAAATCCTTTGGCATCATTTTCTAGCTAAAATTGTGCTTGAGATGAGGAAATACATTCTAAAGAATCAGTATGAAACAAAAAACAGCAGCTAAGAGTAAGGCAGATAGATGATAGATGATGATAGATAGATAGATGATAGATAGATAGATAGATAGATAGATAGATAGATAGATAGATAGATAGATAGATAGATAGATAGATAGATACTAAACTATTATCCTTCAACCTGTAAATGGACTCTCAAATAACTTTGCCCATGAGTATTAACAAAATAGCACTTGAGGGACAAGTGAGGTGTTCCCTCAGCTCCTTACCTCCAAATTTAGTTTATCTTCTGCAATCTCTCACCTCATTTTGTTGTGCTTTGCAGGGCATTTACAAATCCCTTGATTTCTCCCATCACTAAATGGATGAGGGCTCTTTCTCAGTACTTTTAACAAGAGTAGCTCACGAAGTGAAGGCTATGGAATAAAAATGGGGGTGATAAAATTAGCCTTGGTATTTTAATGGCAAGCCTGTCAAAGTGGTGATGTGAAGCTCTCGTTTAGCACAGCCACCCTCACACTCGTTCCTCTCCTGGCAGATTTTCTGATTCATTCCCACTCTGCTGAGTGAGGAAAGTTTCTGTCCCTGACACTTTTGCTGCAGTCCCTGAGTTTTGGTGCCTCTGTGTCAATGGCATTGCAAACACTGTTTTATACTGGGTAATCAACAACCTTTCAGTTTATGAACCTTTAAATACATATATATATAGTCTCTTTTATCTGACATTCTTCAATATATAAAAAAATGTACCTTTCACTTGACTGTGCCATCTATATGTGCACAGGAAATCACATCTGGCACAAGGATCCAGCCAGATTTTTTTCTAGGCCCTCTCTGGAACCAAGCAGAGCAGTTAATCACCTTGGTTGAGTTGGCTGAGGCTGACTGATTCTCAACCTGTTCTCCTTTAGTATTAATTCATGAATATAAAATATTCATTTATACATATACATCTGCACCTCTAAATACATATCGTGTATGTTCGCAGCCACAGCTGAATAGGAATGTTTGATGCATAAGTGCTTTTCCTCCCTTTTTTCTGAGCTCTCCCACCTCTCATTCCACCCTCAGCAGTGCCATTAAATCTGTAAGATGTCTCGAACATGGAAATTGTGTCCATGATACACCTGTGGAAAGAACATTTCAGCTGTGTTAGCAACAAATGCTGGAAATTTCAGTGTTTGCAGCACAAACTACTCATTCACTGCTTCACTCTCCCATTGTACAGTTCTGAACTGAAGGTTTGGGAAGGGAAAATATTCATGACTAACATAATGTAGTGTAAGGAAGATAAAAAGAGGGAAAAGAGGAGTTAACAGGAAGTGATTCAACATTTTAAACTGCAAAATCCTTGTTTACACTTCCTTTGCATTGCTTTGTCTTTCCTGCCTCCCTTCCCACCTCCATCTGCCACTTCCCCTCTGTGTCCTGGTGACTCCAGGCTGGTAGAAGGATGAGTGTTGCACCTTGTCAGCACCCCCAGGTCCTTCAGGAGGAGGAAAGTGGCACTCCTCCTCACCCAAAGCACCACTTTGAAGTGTCTGCTAATGTGTTCAGTGCCTCCATGTTCTCTCATTCACCTGCAACTCTATACTGCAGCCAAATTTGTGCCCTAAGTACGCTGAGTACGTGACCTTTGACTACTTTTTTACCTCTGAAACTGCCTCTTCTCACCTCCTGGACCAGTATTTCTTTTTCTGACCTTTTCTAGACCTGAGATCTCCAGTGCCAGAGCTGAGACCCATGTTTAACCTCCCCATCCCTGTGCTCTTCCACCTACCGTCCTGTGTTCACACTTAAACCCCCCTTCAGTTACACTGCGATCCCATTCCTTGCACTGGAACATTGTTACTCAATAAATATTCTGTTCAACAGCACTAATTACCTTTCCCTGGGGTGTAAATAGAAAAATGGGGCTTTACCAAAGAACCATGAGTAAAACATGAAAGGTACAGCTACAAAGTCTTTAAAAATGTACTGCCAAAGACAATACAAATTATGTGCCTACAGGATACAGATATGGCCAGGAAACCAGCAGGGATGGGAGAGTGAAGGAGACATAATCCTTGGACGTGCGGGAATGCACTGAGGATGCGAGCAGGTACCTGAAGGGCTGATGTTCTGGCTCCTCAAAGGAAATGCAGATCCCACTGATTACAGTGGGTGCACTGTCAAACTTCCAGAAAAAAGGTCTGTTCAAAACAAGAGGTATTAAAAGAACAATGGGACTGGAAAAAAAATCATCGAATGCTTGTGTGTATATGTATTTTTTTATGTTTATTTTCAGGTTTCTAGTTGCATTTTTCCATGAAGCTGGGAAGTGTTTCTATTCTTTCGGACCAGTTTCTCTGAGTAGTGCTGTGAGAATAAGCTGGTCTTTGCAACACCTCGGATTTCACATGTGTAATGACATGTTTTTAGAAGGTTGGATGATCACACCGCTAAGAATTTACATCTCCATTCCTCTCCAGTTATTAAAAGGACACTTTTTTTTTTTTTTTTCACAGTCTGGCTAAGGAATACTGGTTGATCTGCACTTGAGAACAGATGACAGCTCACTAATTAGAATTGTTTAAAAAAAAAATCCATTTCACTGAGTAGGTGACCTGCATTTATGAAACATTTCTCTGCTAGTTGAAAAACAGCCATGATCATTTCAGCCTGATTATACAGAGCTATTTGCAACACTTTATTTGCCACAACTGGTGCTTGTAAGTGCTAAGAAAAATTAAGAAAGACCATTAGCAGGGCAAGGTGGACACACTAAGCAAATAGGTCTGTGCCCCAGAGAGCTGAAATCCTTTAGACTGAGTGATCCACAATGTATTTGTAATCCAATACTTGGGGTGGGGACGGGGGACTGACCTTTGAGAAAGGATGTGTAAGAAATGACATTCACATGCACTGTGGATACTCAGGAGTCAGCCAGGACATCCCATTCAAAAAATTTCAATATTGGAAGAGAAACCTTAAAATGTCACTGTGATAGTATTCTTCTATTTTTTATTACAACATTTTTACAATTTATTTTATAGTAGAGCAGTTTATTATTTTATTATTATACTTGTAGATTATTATATTACTATTCTTGTATATTATGATGCTATTATGCATTATTATATTATTATGTATGATTATATTATTACGTATTCTATCATTGCACGCAATTATGTTATTATGAACTATTACATTATTATACACTATTTTATTATTATATCTCCACATTTTGTGTGTACATGACTGTATGTTCTTATACTTCTATACTTAACCAACCATGTAGAAAGGGAACTGTTTAGAACCAGTAGTGGCCTGAGAACCTCCCTGCAAGTCACGGGTAAACAAAGAAACTGCTCCTCCTTGGACACTCGGAGAGCAAGTCCCACCCGGGGCTCTGTGAACGCCCCAGCCCTCCCAGCCACTGCCCCTCAGGGGGATGGGGGGCACAATAAAAGCTGGAAAACTCCTGGGCTGGGACAAAGGGAGAGCAAACACTGCCCACAGGCAGAGCAAAGCAGGGATTCCTTCCCTGCTTCCCATGGAGTGCCGGGAACGGGGCGTGGGAGAGAAACCCCACCATGGCCAACACCCCCTTCCTCCTGCTCCCCCACGGGACACCCCAGTGCCAGGCTCTGCCATATCCCCGGGGCACTCTGAGCCCGGTGCCAACTCAGTGCCCTCCAGCCTGTCCTGGGTGAGGGGCAGGAAAGGCTTTGGCAATGCCAGACCCATCCCTGTGACCTCAGCACAAACCCAAACACAGCCCCACAGCAGCCCTGGCAGGAAAATAACTCCAGCCCGACCCAGCACTTTCCACCCCTTCTTCTACACCACTCAGGTCTCACATTATCCAGGGAAACCTCATTAATCAGCAGCCCCCTGCCCACTCTCTGCCTGAATACAGAGATATCACTCCCTAAAACAATCATGTTGGAAGAGACCTTGAAGATCATCCAGTCCAACCCTCCACTCAGCACTGCCACTGTGACCCTAAACCACTAAGACATCACCCGGCCCCACACCCAGACACCTCTTGGACCCCTACAGGGATGGTGACTCCATCAGCTCCCTGGGAAGTCCCCTGACCATCCCGACAGTGAAAAAGTCCTCCAAATACCTAATCTGAACTTCTCTTGTCTCAGTTTAAGGCCATAAAATGCTCACAAAATACCTGTTGATTTTATTTAGCTCATGACTTTGGGGTCCATCTGTCCTGGTGGTCACTCAGGCCAGGAGTCCAGAGTCTACCCAAACCCAGCACAGCACCTGGGCCTTCATTAACAGGTTTTGTCCTCAGGTGCTGCATTTTACACTCTGAAAACATCAGCACTACAACTGATAAACAGCTCCTGAGTGGACCAGAAAGACTTATTCCAAGGCTCAGCAGCTGCAGGATGCTGGAATTGCCTCGTTATTTTCCCTGAGCAAGTTGCCACTTCATCTCCTCTGGGACCCAGACAAGAGGCATTTTTTATTGCTCCTTAGTATTCAATTTCTGCAAGAGGAGCCTGAGTAAGAGCACTGCAGCATCAGCTGCACCACTGCTGCTGCTTCCCCTCCTTCGTGCTCGGAGCAGTCACAATGCAAGATTGCCAAGAGCAGGGTCAGCTCTTGGCAAAACAAACAACACTGAGATAAGCACAGTCCACCAGGAATTAGCATCTCCTTCGGATTCTGAGTGTGTTCTTTTCACTTGCCTCTCAGCAGAAGACAGAGGTTGAAAGGCTTGATTTGTTTCAGTGCTCTTTTTTTGCTGATTTTTTCCCACTATAACAGGCTAAATACAAATATGATTGTGAGTCTTTTCAAAGAAGCATTTTTATTTTGATAGCTCTCAAGCAGCAGCTCAGATCAGCAGTAGCAAAGCACATATTAATCACAGTAACCTGCTTAAACCCAGGCACAATAGACCAGAAAAACCTGCCCAACACTGCTGTGCCAAAGGTGTATCCAAACTATGGAATCTCAAATCCCTGAGGCTGGCAAAGCCCCCCCATCCCACAGAGCCCACCCCGTGCCCGATGCCCACCCTGTGCCCCAGCCCAGAGCTCTGAGTGCCACGGCCAGTCCTGCCTTGGGCACCTCCAGGGCTGGGCACTCCAAACCTCCCTGGGCAGCCCCTGCCAGGGCCTGACCACCCTTTCCAGGAGGAAATTCCTGCTGATGTCCAAAGTGAAATGATAAAACAAAGACCATTCGCTGACATTTTTTCACTGGCAATCCCTCTCACAAAAGTAATTGGGGTAACAGTGTTAAAATATACAGGGATAATCTTTGAGGTTGTTTTGCCTCTACAAATGTGACCATGTCTGTTCCTGTTTTGCTGTGAAAGTGAACTGCAGGGCTGACCTGAGTTCCTCAGCTGAGCTTCTTTTGGCATAAAAGTTGCAAACACACAGTTTCAGTTGTCTGCGTTCGGTGTGAAACTTGGGCAAGGATCTTTAAGGCCAGCATGGATGGAGTTCTGGGCTAGTGGAAGGTGTCCCTGACTTTGGCAGGTGTGGAACAAGATGGGTTTTAAGCTCCCTTCCAACACAAACCATTCTGGGCGTCTGTGAGTCTGTGTTTTGGGTCTTTCTTCTTTAAATAAAGTGTTTAAAATTGAACTATTTCTCTCAGTATACACAGAGCTATTTAATATTGACTGATGCACTG
Source organism: Formicarius rufipectus (assembly GCA_013399695.1). NCBI lineage: Eukaryota > Metazoa > Chordata > Aves > Passeriformes > Formicariidae > Formicarius > Formicarius rufipectus. Next base: position 149,117 of record VXAU01002217.1, on the reverse strand, counting down.
CTGGTTTTTGGGAGGCAAAGAATAAAGCTGTATGATAGTACAAAGGGGGACACAGCACCTGAAAATGATAGTTACTCATCACATAGAATTGCACTTTCAAATCACTTCAGTGAGAAACCTTAATGTGTCTCTGCAGCATCCTCAATTAGACTTGAATCAGAGATCAGGTGACTTCTTTGAAATATAATCTATAACCACAGCAGAAAGAAGCAGCCCAAGGTTGCTGGTGAATGTCTTTCTGAACAGTGTCACTTGTACAGGCATGGAAAATCCACCTTATATTTTCATCTGGAGTGTTCTCCCCCTCTGCAGAACATGAATCAGCCATCCTAATGCTGTTGGAGCAAGTCCAGAGGAGGCCACGAGGTTGATCAGGGGTCTGGAGCAGCTCCCTGTGGAGCTGGGACTGCTCAGCCTGGAGAGGAGAAGGTTGTGTGGAGACCTCAGAGCACCTTCAGGGTCTGCAGGGGACACAGGGACACCAGAGAGGGGCTGTTCATCAGGAACTGGAATGTTGGGACATGGGGAATGGGCACAAACTGACAGAGAGTAGAGTTAGATTGAGATATTGGGGAGGAATTCCTGGCTGGGAGGGTGGACAGGCCCTGGCACAGGTTGGACAGGGAAGCTGTGGCTGCCCTTGGATCCCTGAAAGTGGCCAAGGCCAGGCTGGAGCAACTTGGGCTGGTGGGAGGTGTCCCTGCCCGTGGTTCTGAAGTGCCAGTCACTCCTGCAAATGCAGCACTGAGGTCAGTTCACAAGAGATCTCTTTCTCCATATGTTCCAAAGGCTGAACTCTATTTGTTATAAAATATCATTAAAATAATCCAAACAGTAAAATTTTTCAAGTGACTTGAGATGTAATTTCCATGACTTCATTTTAGCAACAAACACATTTAGGAAATGAAGTTGTCAAGATTTTTTAAAATATTTTTTCATTATACTAATGATAAATTTAGATGATATTTAAAAATACTGCTGAAACAGAAGTACCTCTCGCTACCAGTTTTATTCTACGCTTTATAAAATGTGGGTCTAGTCTTAGATGTTTCCATTTAACAGAAAACATTGATCAAACCCCCTTTCTCTTAAGATTGACAACAGCAAAATAAGAAATATCTCCAAGGAGGAAATTTCTTCCTATCCCAACTTGCCTTTGAAGGAACAAATCTGGTGCTGCCATGGCTGATTTTGAAGCCCCAAACTGATGGTGGGAGGAGGGTGGAGGTGGATGTTGGGGGCAGGAAATATTAAAATCAGAGATGGAAAATAAATTTGAAGAAATCTTCAGCTTCCAGACAACATGGTCCTAAAAAACATCCCAGCCAGAAATGCTGCAAATGGAGAGTGAGTGATCATCCCAAACTACCTGTCATCTAATCTCATATTTGAACACACTGTGAGGGAAAGAATAACATGTTCCAGCCATATAGTTATGTTATTAGTATCATACTGGTACCTGTCTGTCAGGAGCTGTCCTAGAAAACTGACATTTTAAAACAAAAATAGACAGCTTAAAGATAAAGGTGCAGCAGGAGAGATGGTGGTTATTTTCCAGAGACTTATTATTGAGAGGGAAATAAATAAATAAAGATTCTGCCAGCAACCGTAGCAGATAAATGCTGGGCAGACACCAAATGAATTGGAGAAATACCACTGTGAGAAGAGAGGAAAACTTGCTCTTAGCTCATCACATTCAGCTCCTTCTTGGAGCCTCCAAGGGTGTCCTCAAAGCTCGGCCAAACCTTCATGTAGCCGGGCCAGTCGCTAGATGGCACAATCTTCTAATTAGTCAAGTGTCACCTGTTACTTAACCACTTCTGGAAGCAAAGCTGGTCCTCAGCGAGGAGCCCAGGGCAGCAAACTGGGGAGTGAACCACAAACCTTTGCTGTCAATCCACTCACCAGTTTCTATCACTTGGTTTTCCCCAGATATTGCTTCAAAGTATTTTCTGTAGATTGATTTTAAGCAAGCACAGGGCTGCACTAGTAATTCTGGTTCACAACTTCCAGTTGGGGTTCAGATGGCAAATTTGGAGTCCTTATAAAAATGTTTCCACAATGCACATTTAGATTTGGTTGGTGGTGTTTGGCCTGGTACTGACAGTGCTCAGAAATTGCTGAGGTGGGCAATGATGGAATCTAGCAAACACTCAAAATGCATAAGAAAAACAATTTTTTTTTTCCCTATGGATTCCCATTTTTGTGGGAATGTGAAAGTGAAGACAGATCCTCCTGCCCATGTGGACAGGAAGCAGGCAGATCTTGCTCAGCTCCACGTGCCATGAAATAGGCTGGGAGCGGTGGTAGGTGGGGACCTGCATGTTTCCAAGGTTTGAAGAATCCCAGACTGGTTTGGGTTGGAAGGAACTCAAAGCCCACCCAGTGCCACCCCCTGCCATGGGCAAGGTCACCTCCCACCAGCCCAGGGTGCTCCAACCTGGCCTTGGACACTTCCAGGGATCCAGGGGCAGCCACAGCTTCTCTGCCAATCCTGTGCCAGGGCTGCCCCCCCTCCCAGCCAGGAATTCCTTCCCAATATCCCATCCAGCCCTGCTCTCTGCAGTGGGAAGCCATTCATTGTCTGTATTCCTGTTGCATCCCTGCCTCTGTGTAAATACTGCTACTCCAGGCTGTAAAGTCTCCTGTGCCTCAAGGGATGTGCCAAAGTCCAGAGCAGCAGGAATTTAAATCCAAGTTTCCCCAGCGCCAGCTGCAGGCACTCAGTGGGCTGAGTGGATATTTACTCTTCTCCTTCCAATTTGGCCATGGGGAAAAAAAAAAGTGGATTTACAAATTGTTTGGAGCATTATATCCCATTATGTCAGGTATGAGCATTGCAAAGGCCTTCCCATGGTAAGAGTTCAAGTAAAAGCCAAGCAGGAGGATGAGCCAGGAGGGAGAGTGATGGACAACTAAAGAGAGGAAAAGGGAACAAAAACAGCTGGTGAAAAAGCCCTCTGTGATTGCTGCAGTTTTCAGTGGTCCAGACAAGTGTTGCTGAATGCAGTGGGAAGTCCATGGCCTTCATTTCCTCATTTTTCACAACTGCTGCAGCAATGTTTACAATGCAATGACATTTTTAGCTCATAGCTGCAATATTTATCAGGGTGCTGCAAAACCTGTCCCTTGGAAGCCTCAAGGGGCTTTTGCATCTCATCTGGTTGTGACCTTGCCTAGCAGTGGACTAACAATGAACTGAAGAACAGCTAACACTGGCAAAATAATGGCATTTGCCAACAGTTATGGCTGATCTAAATTCATTTACATTGTTTTGCTAGAGGTTAGAATTTCTCTGAATGTAGACAAGGTCTAGGTGTAATTTGGGACACTAAAGACCAAGCTGCCTGTTACAGGTTTGTCCAACCAACAACTTCCCTCTACTCAGAGAGGGAGGTTTCTTTCCTTGTCCCACTTTTTCCTCTGTGTCAGCAACCATCAGAGTCTCTGCACAACCAGGACAACTTGCTGGCCTGGGAAAAAATAAAACCTGACCTGGCAGAATGAAATCATTGTGTTAGCAAAGTTAATCAGCTCTAAGGAGAAGGTCAGGGAGGGAAGTCGCAGCCAAGAGATGAAGGTGGAAGGACTGTCCTGCTGGAGAGGGAATTTGCTGGATTAGCCCGAGTGTGTTTCCACTGAAATATCTATTTTAAGCAAGTCAGTGAGAGAGACTCCAGACTGTACAAAACTCAGGAACCAGCAGGTCCTGAATCTCTTAAGGAGGACATTACTTTTGCAAACTTTCTGGGACACTCGAGAGACAAAAACACCCAGTATTTTGATATTTGCACAGGTTTTGTAACACACCTTGAAAATTTCTTCTTCTATTCCATTCTCAAAATGCAGCAGGAATTCCAGAGTGCAGCAGCACCATATCCAAGGAGAATTAAACATGGTGTTAAGGGATTTAGTGACAGGGGACACAGATAGGGTATTCAATGCCTTCTTTACCCTCAGTCATCGTGGGGAAGGTCTCTGGGATTCTTGAGTTTAGAGAAGAACCTCAGAGAGAAGAGATAACAGCAGTGGATGAGGACAGACTCAGGTTTCACCTGAGCTATTTTGACTCATGGCAGTTCATGGGATGCACTGGGGTTACTGGGAGAACTGGAAGGTGTCCCTGCAACACCACTCCCCTTGGCAGGCTGTGGAGATCAGGGAAAGTCTTTTGTTGCCAATGACTTTTTGCACTGACACAGTTTTGAATGTCTTAGTAAGAGACTCAGAAGCTTGAACTATTAATATGACATCATATGACTGCATCAAAAACAAAAATGAGTGTTTATTCCTCTTTGTCTAAAGTTACAGTTCTACTCAGGAATGGCAGAAAAGGCTTTCTTCTCCTCTTTCTTGTTTCCATTCTTTCATCTTTCTGTCCCACTGCACAGGGATCTCAAAAGTACCAGAAGGAACTCTCGTCACACACAATTATGCACATTTCTAAAACTAATACACTCCATCCAAACTATCCAACAACACACAGCTACAGCTAAATATCAGCTGAGATACATTTCAAAAAATTGGGGAATTCACACAGTTCTTACCTATCTTAATTTTAACTTTATTCACAGAGCTCTTCCCGTGTCTCATTCCCTGGAACATCAGCAGGTTCTCCTCTCAGGTCACTGTTGGCCAAGGTCGTCCTGCAGATCCATCGTTGTCACTGAGGCCTCTGCCTTGGGAACTGCTCCTGACCCCTCAGGCTGAGAACCTGCACCGTGGGAGTTCTAACAGTCTTCTATCACTGAAGGGAAGGAAGAGTTACCTCTAAAATGGATCAAAAGGATCTTCAGGGAGCTGTGAGATGGTCAGTCTCACCTTGTTCCCTGGGAAAGTCAAGGAGTGAGTCCTCATGGAGCTGTTTCTACACACAAGACAGAGAGGAGGGTGACTGGCAGCAATCAGAATGGATTTACCCAATTTACCATAAATAATTCATGCCTGATCAACCTGATTGTTTTAAGGAAAGAAATGGATTTGGTCTGGGGAGGAGGGCAGATCAGTTGTGAGTTCAAGTACTATAGTGTGCTGAGAAAGCTGTGTAGAAAACTGTTACTCTTTAACCTTTCCAAGCTGCACAGCCCACACTGATGTGATGGGGACAGTCTAAGTTGCTGTGATGGGGACAGGTGTCCTGGTTATAGCAGCCAGGACCAGTTTGTCACTGGGTGGGTGTGACCAGGACTGTGTATTCCACACCCTCTGTGCCATTTCTCATGAGCTGCTCCCCATGGCCCATTGGCAGCAGCTGCCCAGGGCACACCCCACCCCTCAGGGCACAGGGGGGGGTTTGGGAACTCCTGTGGGATCAGGAAGTGTTCCTGTCTTCACACCAATGACTCAGATGTGAGAACTGCCCTCTGGGGAACTACCAGCACCTTCACACCCACCTGAGGGGTCATGTCTGCTCAGGGGCCAGCAGGGATGCCAAAAATATGCCAGGATTGACCTCCCAGAGTAAATCACCCCTTGGGAAACTTCCCAACTTGGGGGAGGGACTGGGCATTCCCATCTGAGCCCAAGCAGAGATAAGTTGGGGTTTGGGGACTGAGACCACTTGTCAGATCCAGAGGAGGAGCAGAGCCTCACCAGGACTGTGACCGCTCAACCAGACTGACCACCATCCTCACCAGCAGGTTCCTTCTTTCTCTTTACTCTGCACTCAGGGGCCCCACATGGTGCTGAGCACAGGGGTTGGTGAGCTCCATCCTGCTCGTGCCCCACTGGGCTGGGCTGCACAGCTGCTTTTGGGGGTCAGATGGATTTTCTTTCTCTATCAGTGTATTTACTGTGATCTTTTTATTAACTTGTTATTTTGACTTGCAATCTCATTCTGAGTTGGGTTCATTTCTCCTGCCAGTTTACCTTCAAACCAGCACATCCCAAGCTGAAATGATGGGAGCAGCACAGCTGATGTGATGGTCTGACAGCCCTTGTTGATTTTGGTGGTGGATATCCAGGTGATGATGCTTGGGAGCTATTTGAGAGGAGTCAGCACTGCATCAGGTTGTTGGGTTTCTTCTCCCTGGCTCCCTGAGGTTTTTATGTGGTATACTTTTATCCCTTCCCAAAGAGGGATTTCAGCTGCTCCTGATGCTGCTTATCCTGTATTTGCTTTTGGCACTTGGCTCTCAGAAGTACCAGGAAGCATGTCCTGCATCTCTGCTTATCTTGTTTTCAGCTTGTTTTCTGGATGCCCTTTCTGTGCCCCTACACACCCCTTTGCTCCTCTGCTTGCCACATTACTCACAGAACTTTGAAATGTTCCTGTCTGACTATGCCATAACATTTACAAAATACTTGTGCACTGTAATATATTAATATGCTAATATTTGGCTCCAAGGCAAAGTAGTATTAATTATATCCTGACTGATGAACTTCTAGTTTATATGTGGTCTCTGCTTTGGCTTTGTGAAACACAGAGGCTGAAAATTATTGTGTAGAAGCTCAGCAGTACAGAGCAATTCCAACTTATTCTAAAAATAGAGATGAATATTCCCAAACTCTTCTGAGACAAATATCAGTAGTGCTTGCTCAGATCCCTGTGTTTGCTCTGGTACCATCAGCTGGAAGATAGAAATCTGCAAACTTAGGGGTCTGAAATGATGCAGATACACTCTGGACAGCAGTAGCAGACAGACTTAGTCATAATTCTGTTATAATTTTAGTTATAATTCAGAAAGTTTTGTTATAATACCCATCCATGGTGTGTGTGTGTGAGTGGAGGGGTGTCCCTGCCCATGGTGGGGGATTGGAACCAGATCTTTAACTTCCCTTCCACCCAAACCAGTCATTCTGATTTCATTGGGAAACTCAAGGTGCATCAATATGGATAATTGGCTAATATGGCATAATATTATGGATATTGAATGGTATTAGATTTTGCATAATGTAATGGTCCAGTTCTGCTGCCTTTATTGAATAAAGTGTTATCAAGTCTCATTATCTATATTGCCAGAATTCAGATCTGGTGTTCTACTCTTAAGTCACCAAACACTATGTTAGATGATTAAGTGGAAGGTCCATTCCTTTTAAAAATATAAATAAGAGTGTTCAGCATTTGTTGCCATGAAAACCAACCTGGAAGGAAACAAAAAAATTCTCCAGAGCTCACTAAATCTTATTTTGGTTCCTTAGGCTCCTAAAATTGGCCATGGAGTCGTGTTGGGTGCCCGTCTGATATTCTTCATCCTGTCAGTTGGTCTTTTAATGCCAACATGGGAATTATGTATCTTGGAGATTTGTTCATCATGATAAGCAAAACATCAAGTTCCTCAGCCAATTCCTCAGTTCTTCAGAGAAGATTTCAGTGAAGACCTTGTGTCAATCCAAGGTGTTGCCTTTGGACATGTATCTTCCTACTCTAACACAGAAAAGGAAAAATGAATCTTGTTTAATGTGACTTAGAGCAGCAGAAATAACAACCTGGGGATGAGTAAAAAGATGGAGGTCAGTGTGGATCGTGGAGTGAAGTCCCCCCCAAAGCATCCCACAGAAGCACGAGACCTTGAACACACCAGTCTGGCTCCAGCTGGCCGAGGAATCCTGGAATTGCTTCCAAGAAGTAGCAACTTGACTTGCTGCTTTAACAGCTTCCATATTCCTGATATTTCAGCAGAATATCATCTGCAGAGCAGAAGTTGATAGAAATCCCAGTGGCACCTGCTAATTGGCCTGGGAGACGAGGACACCTCGGAGGTTGGCCTGGGGATGTGATCAGCAAGGCCAGTGGTGGCATGTGCTGGTGCTGGCAGAGAAAGGGGAGGCACAGGCACCTCTAGGGCAATCACACACATGGGCTGCCAGTGGATTTTTCTTCAGGAAAATAAGTAAAAAAAGGTAAATTCAAATACCTGCATTTTTCCCATGACTTTAAAGCATTCTATAATGTCACTTTCTAATGTAAAACTCAACTCCTGTGCTGTACTAGTGGACACTTACTCCTGAAGTCTCTATGGTTAAACAGACTGGAGGTTTCCAGGCAACAAAAGTTGATAAAGTCAAGTCCAAAGCAAGTACATAAAATGCCAACATTTACCCTAAAATATCATCCATTGGCCATCAAAGGAATGAATTTGTTATAAAATCATGGACTCATGAAATGGTTTGGGTTGGAAGGGACCTCAAAGCCCATCCAGTGCCACCCCCTGCCATGGGCAGGGACACCTCCCACCAGCCCAGGGGGCTCCAAGCCCCATCCAACCTGGCCTGGGACACTCCCAGGGATGGGGCAGCCACAGCTTCTCTGCCCACCCTGTGCCAGGGCCTGCCCACCCTCCCAGCCAGGAATTCCTTCCCAGTATCCCTTCCAACCCTGCCCTCTGGCACTGGGAAGCCATTCCTTTGCCCTGGTACTACATGCCCTTGTAAAAAGGTTTTTTTTCCATCTTTCTTGTGGGCTGTCTTTGGGTACTGCATAGAAATGACCACAAATATTAATCTAAAATAATGTTATCTGAACAATATCTGAAATGTTCTCCCTTGAACGGTTTCTTCAGTGACTTCACACTGAACTGGTAGAAGACCAGGTAGAACAAAATGAGCTTTAAGGTCCCTCCCAACCCAAACCAGTCTGAGGTTCTCTGATTCTACACCTCTATATTGTTAAAAAATTGAGATTTACAGGCGACTGAGATCTGCAGACAGAGAAATGTTTCATTTTCTTCTTACAGCAGACAAAGGCTTGAGATAAAGTTTTTCCCATCTTTAAAGGAAAAGAAAACCTCTTCTTAATTTCAAAGATTTGTGTTAGTCATTTTAAAAACATTTATGGGAAAGATGCAAAGATTACTAAATGTATATCCAATTTATTCCAACTTGTGAAATGCAGTATTGCCTCCTGAATTGTTGATTAACAGGCAACCAGGAGAAGAACAAAAAAGAAAGAAACAAAACAAAACAAACAAACAAACAACAAAAACAAAAACAAAACAAAACAAAAAAAAAAGTGGGGGGAAACGCCAGCAAGGAAAACACAAATTGCAGCTGCCCAGGCCTCTGGGGAGGGCACACACGACCAGTTTGTTCCAGTTTGGCACTTATTTGTGTCGTCAAACTGATGTCAGGGATGTGGGAAAGTGGTTTTTCAGAGAACAGGGCAGGCATTAACAAACCCAGCTCTGTGGAGCTGCAGGAATAGCTTTTACCTGCATTGCTTCTCCTAAATCCATGGAAAACCTGACTGGGAGAGACTTTGGAGCCCTCTGTGACTGGAAAGCACAGGAGCTCTGTTGGGACTGGAAGTTGCACTAGTCACCAACCATGGGAACTTCAACAGGGGGAATCCTTGATTCCGTCCCTGGGATGGAGCAAACCTGGATGGACAGACAGACTGGGAATGAGAGGTTGGAAAGCAGTGCTAGGAAAGGGCCCTGGGTGCTGGTGGGTGGCCAGGTGGGCACGAGTGCCCTGGAGCCAGGGGGGACATCCCTGTGCTGGGGGGCATCAGGGCAGGGAGGGGATTGTCCCTCTCTGCTCTGCTCTGGGGTGGCCTCACCTGCAATGTTGGGGCACATTGGGGGGACACCGTGGAAGGAGAGATTGAGCCACTGGAGTGTCCAAAGTGGGGCAGAGAGATAGGGAAGGGCTTGGAGGGGAAGGTGTGAGGACACTGAGGGCACTTGGAGTGTTCAGCTGGACAAGAGGAGACTGAGGGGACACCTCAGTGCAGGGACACCTTCCTGGGGAGGGGCAGAGGAGGGGCAGGCACTGATATCTGCTCTGTGGGGACCAGGGACAGCACTAGGAAAGGGCTGGAGCTGTGCCAGGGCAGGGTCAGGGGGATCTCAGGACAAGGCTCTTCCCCCAGAGGGTGGTGGGCACTGACCAGGCTCCCCAGGGCAGTGGGCACGGCCCCGAGGCTGCCAGAGCTCCAGGAGGGGTTGGGTGATCCTCTGGGGCACAGGGTGGGATTGCTGGGGTGTCTGTGCATGGCCAGGGGTTGGACTGGATGGTTCTTGTGGGCCCTTTCCAACCCAGCATATCCTGGGATTCTGGGATTCTGAGTGTCCCATGTAATCAACTGTCCAGGGGAGTCGATGGTCCTTCCCTGGCAGTGCCACAGGGAGGGAGGAGGTGCCCACTGCTGCCCCGGGCGAGGTGCCTCATCCACGGCATCCAGGGAAAACACCTCCTGTGGGTGCTGAGAGCAGGTAAAGGAGACATGCAGGAGTGGTGCTGGCAGTGCCACTGGGAGCACGGACCCCGTGCTGACACAGACAAGAGTCCTTCGCTCTTACAGCGGAAGCAACAAAATATTTTGTCAGCTGAGATTCCCACAAGCATGTTGCTGACTGCTCCCAGAGAAGAAAAGAAAGAACAAACAACAGCAGTGGCCACTGGAGGGCTCAAACACAGCTTGGGGATTATTGTCCCAGCCCACGGACTGTGCTCGGCCACCACGGAGGAGATGAGACATAAATGTCACTGCACAGCCAAGTCTAATGATGGGCGGGGGTATTGAGCTGGCCTAAAATGTACTTTGCATGTTCCTCTTTCTATCTGCCTTTTGTTAAAGAATGCAAACTTAAAGAGAACCTTCTGCTCCTAATCCCCATCCCTGTTCCTCCCCACTCCTGGAGGTGTTGGAGGGATGGATGGGGCTTGGAGCAGGCTGGGCCGGTGGAAGGTGTCCCTGCTCTTGGAATGAGATGAGCTTTCAGGCCTCTTCCCACCCACACCATTCTGAGAGTCCATAATTCTGTGTTAATGGCCACCGTGATTATGTTCAGTGCTTTAGACATTAAGTATTATTTCTTGGAAGGCTTGCAGTAAAAAATCTTTTCCTTTATACAAAGTCTGAACCTGTACAAGAGAAAATAAAGGCAAATAGTAATAGCTGGCAATTTTAGCATGCTCACATTGCAGCAGGTTGAGGTGTAGGCATCAGAGAAGTGTCATTCTTGTTAAATTGGATGATTACAAATTAGTGTTTTATTCTTTTATTTCTTAAGAACTGTCAGAAAATCTGGACAAATGCTGGATTAAGAGGAAGAGGTTAATTAACTAGATATTTAACAGTCTTGTGACATGAAGGAGGTATGTCTTACCTAACTGTTAAAATAATACCTCATGCATTTTTACTTAAGAAGAAGTGAAAGGTCCTCACAGGTTTTTCTGGGAACTGCTGTCACCTGCAGGTTATTAATCATCTTTAAAAAGCAGTGCTCCACAGAACTGTTTGCATGGAGTTAAACAAGTCCATTTAGAAAGCACATTGACAGGATCAGTTAATAATCTCATCAGCTGCTGAGGTTGGTAATAGCTGCAGTGCAAACCTGGGTTATATTTAACCCTGGAAGCTGAAAGGTTCTTCCTCACATGGGAATTCAGGATGCCAAAAAAACCACATGAGCTTCTAGTGTGAGAAGGATGGAATTCTCCATGCTGAGTTGAAATTTTAAACATAAAATTTAAAATCTAGAACTCCAAAATAAGCCAAAGGAGAGAGGTTGGAGTGCAACTGGCTCTGCTTCTCAGGAAATTCAGAGACACACATTGGGATTCACAGTCTGCACTGCCAGGCTTTCCAAAGGGACAGATTTCCAGTGATCCCAACATGACCCATTCCTACTAAAATATCCTGAAGGGTGCCAGTATTGATCTCCTGAAACTCTGATCCGTGGGAAAACTCCCTAAAACCCCATGGTCTTGCACCTGGTTTTATAAACGTTTTCCCTGGTGTGGCTGGGCCAGGCTGGAGCTGGAATAGCTGAGCTCACCAAGAAGTGCTCAAACCCCTCCTTGGCACTGCCAGAAACACTGACAGATGGGTTTCCATGTCCATGGAAATGCTTGGATCTCAAACATGTTCAAGGGGGTTCATGTGCCCCCATTCCCAGCAATCTCTTCAGCTCATTCCAGCCCAGACAGGCCAGGATTTGTTCAGGACACTCTTAAAGTGCCAATTCCAAGCCCACATTTTCTTTCTCTTCTTTCTCTCTCTTCACAGGCAAACTTTGCTCATTAATTTTCTGAACAATTTTTAAGTAATTTCAATTCATGCCCTTTTACAAATAAGTGTTCATATGTAAAATAGAGGTAGAAATCTGCATCCATATGTATTTACTCAAATACTTTCTGGATATTTGTAACCTTTTAACGTAAATACATATATAGGTAAACAGAGGTGTTCAAGAGGCCTCTCTGAGAGGCCCTTCAGGTACTTCTGAGCTACAGGAAGTGTCAATCCCAGTGGGTTTTGGAACCCTCTGGAATCCAGCCACTGTCAAAGGGCAGGGCTGGCCCAATCAGTGGCTCCCTTGGGATCATCACTGTCCTCTGTCGAATTCTCAAGTTATTAAGCAGTTTGGTTATTCTCCTCCTCAGCTTTCCCTTCGTGCCACAGCCAACAATGAAAGCCAGGAAAAATTAATCAAGTGGGATGTTTAACAAACTTCTTTAGTTCTTTTTCCAATGAGAAACTAATTGGCCAGGCACTTCTTTCTAGAGCAAGACCAAATATTTAACCATCAAATTCATCCAATCAACACAACTAATAAAGAGCCAAAATATTCCTTAGCATGCTAATCACACACTCACAGCCTCCAAACCAACTTATCCAAAGAAACAAAACCAAAAGGGAAAAAGATAAAAGGGAAAAAAAAAAGGGGAATAAACAAACCCAGTTCAGAATCTGGATACATAAAATATTGCAAAGGGTTAACCTGATAGGAATCCTTCTAAAAACAAATGAAACCATCCCACTCAAAAGGTCATCTGTACAGAAATAAAAAAGTTGTCAAGAAAAAGGATAAACAAAAAAAGATTTCAGAAATGAACCCATTTACATGTCCATATTAAATGTATGGGTATGGCAAAAATATGCGTGCATTATCCCAAGCAGGAAGAGAATGAGCCCAAAAATGTTGAAAATATGAGGATAAAGTGGCACAGCTGATAGAAGAACAGAGAAGTCACCACAAAATTCAAAGGGCCAGGGCAAAGGGGTAGTTGGCTCACTGTTGGGGGTTAAGCTGGCAGGCACTCCCCACTGAAGATCTCTGGATCCCTGTGATTTGGGTAGAAAGTGGGCTGCAGGTCATCCTGCACCTCTGCATCTTGTAATCACTGACTTGCAGCCTGTTTCTGCATCTGTCTTCAATGAAAAACAGGGGGCAAATCAATGGAATCTATGAAAATTGAAGTAAAAGAAACTTCAGCATTAAATCTATGGGGAAAAAAATTGTGTTTTCAAAATGTGTGTAGCCAAAAGGTGAGCAACAACACACTGAGGTTGTCTGGTTCTGGACTGAAGTAGATTTCAAATTAATATCTGACAAAAAAATGACAATAAGATTAGGAGAAATGGTTGAGCTCTTTACCCTGGATTTTGCTGGTTGTATATCATGAAGTTCCTGATGGGTACAGGTTGCCACAAATGAATTTATAGAAATAACGCCCCTTGGCTACCTTTTTAGTTTCACCACCAGACACGAGTTGTATAATTTCCCCCACAACATGCATAGGAAATGTTACTTTGCTGTGGATTTACTGTAGCAAAACTGATGCATAATTAAAACAAGTATTAACAACTGCTGCCACCCCACGCAGCCGATTGCATTCTTCCCCAGAAAGCAAATAAAAGCCATGTCATGCACTGCCTGTTCTAAAAGGGAAACGTTTATTATCCTCACACTCTTCCCTTGGAGGCATTTCAGAGCAAATCACTTCATTTTCATCTCATTTCTGTAGTGAACTTCCATATGGATTTCCAACAGCAGTAAAATAAATACATGGAGGTGTTTTTCTGCTACTGTTTTGTGTGGCAGTTACTGTGACAGTTTAAATTCATGTGCTAGACTTTGCCCGGTTTACACTCAACTTAAAGAAGATAAATAAAGTATCAAGATACTATTAAAAAAAAAAGTGGATCTGGCTTAAGCAACTTCCCTTCTTTATAATCTGAGTGTTAAAATAGTCAGAAAATAATAAGAAAATAAATTCTTCATAGAAAAATCAAGTTTTATTTCTTTCTGATGATTTTATAGTTGTTAGGAGGGATTAAGTAATATTTAATATATTTAATATCTGTTCTATTTGATACAATTCATATGATAGAATTTATATTATATATTAATTATATATCGTATACATTATACTTATATATTATACTTATCATCCTTCACTGTCTACTTTGCTTTTAAGAACACCTTGTGTTTCAGCTCAGGGAAAACTATCCTGACCTTGACTAATGGGCTTTATCCTCTCATGAAATCCAAATTTAAACAGGACAATAAATAGGGAGAGCAGCACTTTCTGCAAGTCAGAAAATCTCTGACTGCAGGTCCTGAAAAAAAAGTCGTATATTGATGTTCCCCATTGTTTGAAATCAGACAAAAACATGTGCAGAAGGGGCTGGATGGGAAATTCATGGGATGAAAAGCACACCAGGTCTCTTAAATCCGTGCGAATGTGAAGAGCCAAACAAACGAGGATTAGAAAAGAAGCAGCAGGAAAATCCATGTGCCAGGTCGTGGGAATGGCAGGAGCAGGAAGATGTAAAGGCAGGAGGAAACTATGGTTATGTCTCTTCTGGAGAGCAACTTTTTAGAGGCTGTAGGTCCTTCTTTTGGAAAAATGAGATGGAGAGCGCTGGTTAAACAATAATAATAATAAATAAATTACATTGATGTACAAAGCCTTTTCTGGGTCACTTTTTATCACAACCCAGATGACTCTCCCCCAGTCAATCACACATCAGCAAATGGACTCCCTCACTTAAGCAAGTTCCCGAAATTGGGAGCCGCCAGATCCCTTCTCTTCTGAATTCCATGTCCCAGCTTACTTTTGCCTCTCCCACTCTGCCCCAGGAGCTCTGACATTGATTCCTGTGTAATGAACAGCCCAAAGTTTGTTCTAGGAAGTGTCAGGACTGCCAGAACGTGCTGCTGCCTGGGAATAATTCATAGCCTGTGCTTTGGGTGGACCTCCTCAGGCAAGGAAGGTGTGAGCAGAGTGTTCAGGAGGACTCCAGCAAATGACTGAGATGGCTTCACTCCCCGAATTTCCTTCAGCCACACTAAAAAAGAACAAGCTCTTCTAGTCTTTGAAAAGCACAGGCAAAGTCCAAACTTCAGGTTAGGGATCCCCAGAGGGTAACAGCTTTCTCGTTATCTGTCCACAGGCTGAAGGATATTTGACACTGAAGTTGTACCTGTGACATAAGGCTGGATTTGAGGTTTGTCTGATGGTTACGACTGGTCTGTGCACACAGAACACATTTAGTGGTCCAGGGACTCCAGACTCTCTGCATGAATGAGACCATGGACTGATGTGAGACAACCAACAGATGTGAGACAACCAACAGATGTGAGGCCATGGACAGCCCTGAGACAATGGACCATTCTGAGACAAAGAAATGAGGGAACTCTTGCCACCCTCACAACAAAACATGTCCCAGGATCAGTCCAGGTGGAATGTTCAGACAGTGCCAGAATCCCAGAATGGTTTGGGTTGGGAGGGACTTTAAAGCCCATCCAGTCCCCCGTGCTGCCACGGGCAGGGAGGGACACCTCCCAGGTTGCTCCAAGCCCCATCCAACCCGGCCTTGGAGACTTCCAGGGATGGGGCAGCCACAGCTTCTCTGGGAAAGAGGAGATAGTCTCCTTCCAGATCCTGCACTACAGGGCTTGGCTGGTAAGCAATGTCTGTGTGCTAAAACATGTTGATTTACATCCAGGATGAAGAATCCCACAGCCCCAGTGACTCCACCCGGACAGCTCCAGCTGTAAAATTGACCACCCCAGACCTAAAGAGGTAACATTTTTATCCATCAGGAAAGAGCTTTATTTGAACCCTCCCAACCTTTCCTTGCAATCTGAACAGGTTTTTGTTATGGGGAGTTGAAGCAAAACAGTCCCCACAATTTACATTGTTGAAAAATGAAGAGTGAGCATCTCTTCAGTTGAACCATTCAATTGATTGAATATGCTTGAAGCAGAAGCATTTCACCTGCTAAACCTCCTGATGGCTTCCCATTGCAAGACACAGAATCCTTAAAGCATTGTGGATGAATTGAAAGTTGATGAGACTGAAGGAAACACCAGGGCACATGTCACTGATCATCCCATTATTAAGCAAAGGGATCAACTTACAGGAATTCATTTCTCTAAGAAAGTACCACCAGAACCCATTTAACAAAAGCCTCAGAGATGCCTCTTGTGCTTTTGTTCCTACCAGTGCAGAGGCATTGAGAACCACCTCACCTCAGAACAGGTCATTCTGCAGAACAAGTCTGCTATTCTTAATTAAATGCAAATGTTAAATACCTTTTCTGCCCTCCCTCCTTCCTTTCTCTCCCCTCACAGGGGAGCCAGCTGTCCTTTCATGCTGCCCTGCACTCTGTCCAAGGACCTTTACAGGGCACTGAAAGCTGAGCCTGGAGCGGGGGGTAAGTCTGACCTTACCACTGAGTTTGTGTCTTCGAGCTCCTGCTGCAGGGAGTGTTCTCTGGTGGGGAATTAAGCACTGGAGAGATCTGGGGAAATAAGGGCTGAGGGAGATGAAGAAGAAGCACAAGAAAAGTGGCAAATGCAGAACTGAAGAACGGGAGAGGAGAAACTGGGGACAGAGAGGGGACAGGCAGGGAGGGCCCTGGGGGTGCTGATGGACAGGAGGCTCCACACGAGCCAACAGTGTGCCCAGGTGGCCAAGAAGGCCAATGGGGTCCTGGCCTGGATCAACAAGAGCGTGGCCAGCAGGGCAGGGCAGGGATCCTTCCCCTGGACTCTGCCTTGGGGAGGCCACACCTCGAGTGTGTGTCCAGCTGTGGCCCCTCAGCTCAGGAGGGATGTTGAGGGGCTGCAGCGGGTCCAGAGAGGAGCAAGGAGGCTGGGGAAGGGACTGGGGCACAAGAGCTGTGGGGAGAGGCTGAGGGAGCTGGGGGGGCTCAGTGTGGAGAGGAGAAGGCTCAGAGGGGACCTCCTCACTCTGCACAAGCCCCTGCAGGGAGGGTGTGCCCAGGTGGGGTTGGGCTCTGCTCCCAGGGAACAGCACCAGGACGAGGGGGCAGGGCTGGAGATCACCCAGGGGAAAGGGAGGTGGGATATTGGGAAGGAATTCTGGGCAGAGAGAGAGCCCAGGGATTGGAATGTGCTGCCCAGAGAGGGAGGGATTCACCTCCCTGGAGGGTTTCAAACTGAGCTTGGCCGTGGCACTGAGTGCCATGATCTGGGGAAGGGACTGGAGTTGGGTCAGGGGTTGGACTCGATGATCTCAGAGGTCTTTTCCAACCCGATTGATTCTATGATTCTGTGATTCAGTGTCTGTAAAGCAGTAGGAACTGCCAGGGTTCAGAAATGAGATGCATTGGGGACCATCTATTTCACACTAAAATCCTAAAATATTAAAAAAATCTGACTTTAAGTTTATATTTCTCATCTTAGACTCAGACACGTCCCAGTCTTATGTGCTTTACTGAATTATCCCTCCATTAAGATGACAAAGGACACTGAATAAGGCAGACAAATGTTCAATTCTACATTTCCAGAAGGGCCATTGCTTCCAGCCACATCCCACAGGGCTATAATTCACATTTTCTTCTCTTAAATGAGTTTTCTGATAACAAGAAAACACCAACAGGATCAGGCTCCCACAGCTAAATGAAATAAAGACACTGGGAAAATAAAGGAGATACTGAGAGCAAGAGGGGACGTGCTGAGCTCCAGGTTTGGAGCAGATTTTATAGACCCTGAATGAGTTTCCGTTCAGAATACTCAGGCTTCTGTAAAAGATTTTATCTTAATAACTGTGGATCACTTTCCTACATGGCAGATGCATTTTCAATCTTTATTAAACCTTCTCTCCACTAACAAACCTCTTTTTTTTTCTCTTTTTTTTCCCCCTGCCTAAAGGAAACGAGTAAAATGTAGCTTTTTCTATACTGGTACAAGATTGTATTTTAATGAGAAAATATTATTCTAATAACCATTTCTGAAAAGAGACTAGGCACTTGGGTTTAAGTTTCATTAAGGTTTTGATGGTTGAATGAAATACAAAAATAACACAAATACAACACATCTATATTGATTAACTGAGGTATGTGCAACATCAGCAACAATAAAGTGTTTTTAAGACAGAGAAATGCTAATAAATTCTATAAATAATTAAAGTCCCTAAAATGTTGGTTAACTTGCATTCTCTGGAGGAACATCCTTACTGAGTTAAATAGTGCATTACTGTGTATCACATGCTTTGAGGACAATTTTAATTCACAGAGGGTGTTTTGATTCAACTTCAGGTGTTCAGTCATTCCAACAGAGTTATGGCAGGTGTACCTCAAAATATTCAGATTAAAGGCATGGATTCCTTGCCAATGCTGAGACCTTCTTTGACAGCCCTCTATTAAAAATAGATTTAAAAACTCTGTGGTTTTAGGAAGAATATTTGTGGGTCAGGCTCTGAGCACTGGCAGGTGTCCCTGCCCAATGGCAGGGGGTTGGAATGAGAGGAGCTTTAAGGTCCCTTCCAACCCAAACCACTCTGGGCTTCTGGGCTTCTAAAATAGTTTTACTCCAATTAAAGTCATAAATTGTCTTCTTAGATTTTGTTACTATGAAATATTTTTCATTAAATAAGTTGCATCACACACCTGTCTACAAAAACTGGAATAAACCCTCTCTAGACACAAGTGATGGTGCATTTTCCTGAAGCACTAGCATTTTGAAGGCTGTAGTTTTGCAAGTTATTGCAATATGGAATTTAAAAACAGGCAGGAGAAAGTCTGTGAACCTGCCTGAAAAATGAAACATCTCAGCATATTGTTGAGACAGCAAGTCTGAAGGTGATGGCATTGGAAGCCCTTCCACATCGAAGAGTTGGTGTAAATTTGGCCACTGTGTGAGACCAGTGACCTCCCAGAAGAGGTGCTTTTATTTGATATCCCCACAAACTTGTGGGAGGAGTTCCCAGACAGGACAAACAGCAGATTATAACCTCCAGAAAAAGTCAAACGTGGCTATTTCTCTTTCTCTTGGATGCAGTTGATGCTGCTCTGGGTGTTGGTTACTCAAACAATGTTAAAAGGAGTCCTTTAAACAGGTCTTGCCCAATTCTGCCCTTCCAGTTTCTCTGAGAAGTAGGTAAGAGTCCAAAACATTGAGGAGATACAATTAAAGAAATCCACATCCAGCCAATCCAGCCCCAGACAGAGGAGTTGTTAAAGGCACATAACAATTTTGGTTGCATATCTTTCCAAAAGGTGTAATTAGATATTGCTGATTAAATTAGAAGGACCAGGGATTTATTGTGCTTTACTTGCTAGATTTTGCAGGTAAAAACTCCTGTTTGCTTACTAATTTTTTGTCCTAAATCTTGGTCACTAATTCATAAATAGTAGCTATTTCTCAGGAAGAAAATCCCCAGAGTTTTTCAGTCTGTTGTTTTGCCACAGGTCTTCAAATGCCTAAAAATCTTTTCACGAGAAGCAACCCTGGAGCACTTAATAAAAGCAAAATCTCAGGTAAAAGCTCATCTTTCACAGAACAATGAATGGAAGATTTAACCTTAAAAATCCATTCAAGTATCAATTTTGGAGTTAAATATTTATTTACAATTCAGGAAACCACTTGATTGCTTTGACAAAGATTTTGGGGTTGGAAAACTATAAAATCCAAAGAGTATTTCAGTGTGCAACCTGTAAGAAGGTTAAGAAAATGATTCCTCTCTGGTCTGTGCTTACTGAGCAAGACAATGTCCTTTAATACCTTTGCCAAAAACCCCCTGTTAGATTGTGTTTGTAAATCCTGAGGATTATGTGTAGGAAACGACTGAGCAGCATGAACAGATTTCACATCTTTATGTCAAAAGCTCCTCTTTGAAGGATTTCAGGACTGATCCTTTCTGGGGACTCTTCCTGACACCGTTTCTTCTGGGCTGAGCAATTATTTCTCAGTCTCTTGTATAAGCACAGAGGTACAAGAAACAGCAACTGCTGGAGATCTGAAATATCAAGTAGAAAGAAAAATAAATTATGGCAACAGCTTTTAAAGGATACCTCTGGTCCAGGTTCCAGAGTTTTATCCCAGGATAAGGAGGGCACGAGGGTCAAGCCCTTAAACTTGCTGGAATTGGTGAAGCTTAGAGGTTCTTTTCCAACACTGCATCAGTGTCTGAGGTGTAACCTCGTTCATGTCTCAGTTACCCGGCAACAAGGCTGGTCTATTAACAGAGCATAAACTCCAATTTTGCAAGTATTAACAGAGCTAGGAAAAAAAAAAAAAAGAAAAAAAGCAGGAAGATCTTTTTCTTAAATCTCTGTTGTTTTACTGAGCTTTTCTCAACATCAACCTCCTTGACTGGGATGGAAAGCAGAATAAATGCATCCCCTATATCTTAGGGGAATTTCCTGCTCTCTACCTGTGAAGAATAAAGAAATGACTCAGTTGTATTTTAAGACCAAAATGTCCTTCCTCTTTGTGTGCACTCATACGGAAAACATACCATAGGAGCAGAGAATCCCAGCCTGTGGGTGTGGGTGGGAGGGACCTCAAAGCCCATCCCATCCCCAGCCCAGGGTGCTCCAACCTGCCCTTGGACACTTCCAGGGCTGGGGCAGCCACAGCTTCTCTGGGCAACTTGTTCCACAGACCCAAACCCTGCGCTGTAAGACAGGACACACCTTGCGGTATTAAGGGTATTAAGCCATTCAATAATATATACCCACAAGTTTTCTGCTTCCAGAATCTTCCATGAGTCTTCTAGTCCTTCTTTACAAAGTCACTGTTGCTTTTGCATGAATGTATTTTTAAAAAGAAACCTGGCAAAAAAGGACTCCCCCCCCCATCCTCCTGTGGCAACACATTTTGGTTTCAGGGATTCCAACAAACACTCTAAAGGCTCAGGAAGGTGTGACTGGATTTTAAAGGCAGTCCAGGCTGGAGATTCTTGCAGAGAGCTCGGTATGTTAGTGTGGAAAGCACAAGCTCCTGCAATCTGCCTCCCAAAGACTGTTGGATTTACTCATGGCACCCACATAGCTTTGTAAAGCCCCAGGGAAACCATCAGCACATGCTTTGATTGGAAAGTAAAAGTATTTATGTATTTTATATATATACTTATATATTTATATAGGGATCTACCCTGGCCTGTAATGAGGGCACATTATTAGTCCATCCTGCATCTGAAGTAGCATCAAGGAAGTGACTTTAAAATATTAAAACTTTCACAGGAGAAAGAAAAAACTCAAAGAAACACAACTAGAAGCTTCTTTGTGGGGTTTTTAATCTTTTATGCATAAAATCAAATTTGTTACTGTCACAAGAAGAAATACAAGTGTTTTATTGCATTCATTACAGAATTAAGGTAAGACTGAGAACCAGCCCAAAATGATTCTGTGAGCAATACTGATAACTGACTGTGGCAATAGCTCACAGTTGTCATCAAAGAGCAGGATTGCCATGATTCAGGGCTGCAATAAAAAAACCTGCTCTTACAGCTGTGCCAGGATTGACAGAGACTCAAAGAATGGTTTGGGCTGGAAGGGACTTCAAAGCCCATCCAGCGCCACCCCGTGCCATGGACAGGACACCTCCCACCAGCCCAAGGTGTTCCAAGCCCCATCCAACCTGGCCTGGGACACTCCCAGGGATGGGGCAGCCACAGCTGCTCTGCCCACCCTGTGCCAGGCCCTGCCCACCCTCCCAGGGAAGGATTCCTTCCCAATACCCCCTCTAACCTTCAATAGATCCCATAGCCTGTGAGAATGGACAGATTACATTGTTAGTGCTCTGAGAAATTTGGAGTTTCTTGTCCCTTTAAGACTCACTGACTTATTTGTGCAAGATAAACACAGAGTCTTCTGTTTACATTGTGAAATAGGATCAGCTGTCCTGGAATAAAGTGAATAGAACAGATCTACCACGTAATTTCAAACCCTGGTGGAAACAAGACTTCAGTGAACATTTCCTCAGTATTCAGGTCTTAAGACTCTCAGAAGAACCTTGGAGGGTGTCCCTGCCTATGGCAGGGGGTTTGGAATGAGAGGTCTTTAAAGTTCCTTCCAACCCTGACCATTCTGTGGTTCCATGACCAAGCTGGTGAGTTTTATTTCCAGCTAACCAGAGAGAACATCCCTGTCAGATTCAGAAATGAATCTTTGATATAAAAGGCCTACTTTTTTCCAGATGCAGAGCTGGTATTGTAAGGAGAATTAAAAACAAACAAACAAACAAACAAAAAACACAAAAGAACCAAACAAAAACAAACAAACAAACAAAAAACAACACAAACTTTTTCCCATCAATCATTTTATTGTGGTTACTGTTGGAAAACTTAAGGTGGGATATTTTGGGGAAGTTCTCTTCCAACCTGCACCTCAGGAAGTTTTCCATCACCCCCACATCACCAGAGGTGAATCAGAGCTTAAGTCAGTCCAGCAGTTCACTTCTCTGGGAAGCATCATTTCCTCAGATGGTAAGATTGACACAGAGATTGACAACAGGTTAGCAAAGGCAGACAGAGCTTTTGGAAAACTCCATAAAAGAGTCTGGCACAATAAACACCTGAAGAAAAGTACAAAGATCAGTGTCTACAGAGTCATTGTCCTGTCCACTCTTCTCTATGGGTCTGAATCTTGGGTCATCTACCGCCACCACCTGCGACTCCTCGAACGCTTCCACCAGCGCTGCCTCTGGACAATCCTAAACATCCTCTGGTCTGATTACGTGACTAATGTGTCCGTCCTGGAACACGCAGAGGTCACACATGTGACTGATGTGTCCGTTCTGGAACAGGCAGAGGTCACCAGTGCCAAGGTGAGAACGCAGCTGTGCTGGGCAGGGCACGTCTCCAGGATGGAGGATCACCCCTCCCTAAGGTTGTGCTCTGTGGTGAACTCGCCACCAGCTGCCGCAAGAGAGGAGGCCCAAAGAGGAGATACAAGGACTGCCTGAAACAACACCTCAGCCTTGGCCATATTGACCACCATCAGGGGTCCACCCTGGCCTCCAACTGGGAGATGTGGAGACACACCATCCATAACGCTGCTGTCTCCTTTGAAACAGCACACAGAGTCAGTCTGGAGGAGAAAAGGCAACGCAGAAAGAACCGTGCCTTGACGGTGCCACCTACGGAGACTTCCTGCTGTGCCATTTGCAACCGGACTTGCCTCTCTCGCATTGGCCTTATCAGCCATCAGCGCGCTTGCAGCGAGCGTGGGGAAAACCCTCCCAAATCTTCATTCGCGAAGTCTGGCCATGATGATGATGATGATGATGATGATGATGATGATGACGATGATGATGATGATGACGACAAAGCAAGGCTGGCACTGGGAGTCCTGTGGGCAGGGGAGATTTATTTCAAGGTGCCCTTGCACATGCCCTGCTGTACATTATTCCACCTGCTCCCAGCTCACTCAGAGGATATTTTCCAGGCAAGTTTTATGCTCTGCCTGCAGTTCCTCCTGCCTGCAGCTCCTCCTGCCTGCTGTCCCACACGCAGCCGAGGCATCTCCGTGCATGGGCTCAACTTTGAGGCTGCAGCTCCTCCAGCACAACCTGCTGTCGTCTCCCTCGTGCCTGACACTCCAGGTGGCAAGACTTGTGTTCCCATTTTGTTTCACATCTCGTAGGGAGGGAAATGCTTTATTTTGAGCTGTGTCAGCTGCCCAGCCCAGCCAGCAGCCCCCTGAGACACACCCCAACACAGCCCATTTCCCTCTCGGCTGCCTTGGCTGGGCTGTGTTTGTAGGCACGTGCAGGGAATTCTGCCTCCTGCTTCTGGAAGTCACCTGCCAGGGTCCAATCAGAGCTTCGTCTTGGCAAGAAATCACTCCTGTTCCTCCCCATAAAAACTGCAGTAAACAAAATCTTTTATGTCCAGCAGTAGCCATAGAAAAGAGACTGTTCTTGGCCTAGAAATGCTGAAATTCAGGTTGAGTTGCCAGGGCAGTTTCTTAGAGGGGCTGAGATTTGATTTAACGAGTTTCAAGATTAACCTCTCCTTATTAATCCTTTCCTAAAGTCTCAGGTGGGATTTATGGCTTAAGCATTGTGCTTTTATTTTTGCCCTTTAAAATTCAAAATCATGTTGGAAAAAAAGACCTATGTTTATCTTGCCACATTCAGAGCAAGGCAACTTTGAATTTACCCCATTCACTACAGACTAATGCATAGAAAGGTAGCCAAAAATCTGCATGATGCTACAAGGCCTGCACACAGGATTTCAAACCTGCTTCTTCTGGTTAAGTCCACATTAATATCACACTCCACCACAGAGCTCCAAAAGCAAACAAGCCTGGGCTCCTTGAGTAAAAATGATAGTTAAGGCGATGGGGAGGCTTGCTTAAGTCTTAATCCTCTTTACAGATGGGAATTTTATAAACATTTAATAAGTCAATAAAGCATTTATGCCAAAACTGAAGCACAGAGGGAGGTATTTATACACTCGCAAGTGGGGTGGGAGAGGTTGAGCACCAGATATGTTGTTATTTAGGAGCTTTATAATATTTTTAGACACCAGTTCCTCTCCTCCTGACTTCTGTTTTCTTTGTTATTGACTTCTGAGTCCTTCATTGTTCCCCAGGCAATTTATGCTCTGAGGGCAGTAAAACCACAGAGAACTTGTCAGGTTCTTCAGGGATGATGCAAAGCTGCCCAGGAGATGCTCCTTCCCCTCCAGACTCGCTGTCTGGGCAGCAGGGACAGCAGGGACAGCTGCTGGGTGTCCCTGCTCTTCTGCTTTGCTGTGGGAGTGTAATGGACTCTGAAATGAGGTGAACTGCTGTCCTCAAACATTCATTTTCCTGATGGAGCAGGAACAACCAAGCGTGTCTTCATTCTGTTACAGTGAATTTCTCAAACAACTTGCTAGCTGTCACCTGGCGAGGAGGAACTTTGCAAAACCCTTGGCACAGCTGGAATGTTCAGTGAGTTGGAATCCAAAGGGATATATCACTTCTTGGGAACATCCAGCCACTCCACAGACTGCACTCGTGTGTCCTATGGAAAAAAAACAACCTACAGTGAAGCACAGCTGGTTGTTTTGGAATCCTGGGGCTCTTTAAAGATCTGGAGAGCTTGTCCAAAGATTAAAGGTGAGGCTTTCATTAACGACTAATTAATGAAGAGAACGCCCACTTGAACCATCCTGCAAAAGAAAAGCCACCTCAGATTTGAACTCTAAACAAAGCAATACCTAACTGATCATAAAATCAGAGTCACAGCAGGGTTTGGGTGGGAAGGGACCTTCGAGCTGCTGTGGTGCTGAACCGTGTGCAGCCCCACCCAGTTACAGCCTGAAGGGACCTGCAACAGGGGCAGAGGGACTGGGGACAGGGGATAAAGGGACAACACAAGGGAATGGCTTCCCAATGCCAGAAGGAAGGGATGGATGGGATATTGGGAAGGAATTCCTGGCTGGGAGGGTGGGCAGGCGCTGGCACAGGGTGGGCAGAGAAGCTGTGGAAGTGTCCCGGGCCAGACTGGAGCACCCTGGGCTGGTGGGAGGTGTCCCTGCCCATGGCAGGGGGTGGCACTGGATGGGCTTTAAAGTCCCTTCAACCCAAACCATTCCATGATTCCATGAAACCCATCCAGCCCCCACAGTGCTGTCTTTGACTTCTGCCATTCTCCCTTTGTCCAGAAATTTCTCTCATCAGATCCAGGAGTTTCTCCTGCTCAGCTGAACCTCAGCTCAGGCTCTGATCACTCAGCTTCTTGCCTTTGAACAGTACAACTTGATCTTTAAAGGACGATAAACATCTCATATGTTATTTTCAAAGCTTTTCTTACATACCTAAGCCATTTTGACTTTTTCGTGCTGTTAAGGTAAGAATAAGGAGCTGAAAGTTAATAAAAGTAAAATAGAAAAATCCTCTTTTTTGGTTGCTTTTGCACTATTCTTGTCAGCTACAAGAAGAATTTAAATCTTTCCACTGTCCCTGAACATGGGCTTGTTCAGTGCAACACACCAAATTACACATCCAGGTCTCAGCCTTCTTTTTTTGTTTCCAGAAAGAGTGAACTTTCTATACTGTTCTACTGCTGTGAATAGACGGAAAGTGAATTTACACTGTTCTTAAAGAACTAAAAATCACTTTGCCAACAGAGCTGGGTTTTGAGTTTAAAGCTGAATTTTTGATACCATGGGGTAAAAAAACCAACTAAGTGTAAAAAATGTTTTTTCAGCTTAGGGTCATGTCATATTTTTAAGATACTATTTATAGGCTCATTTATTACACTGAATATACAATTTGTTTTGCAGGATGAAGGATGTTCTAGGAAGTGAAACAACATTCCCTGCACAGCAAGAGGGGTAAAGAGGGTGAGGACAGGAGAGAATTCAAATAAATGCATTGCTTGATCTTTTTCTTTAGAAAAGGCAGAAAACAAAAAAAAGTTATATAAGGTTTTATGAGTGAAAATAATCAGATTTTACGCTCGGGATTAACCAAGCCAATTTACATTTAATAAATGATCTCATATTAGATCTGTCTTTAGGATTCTCATAGAAACAAGCTCCTTTCTCTGCAAACACATGAACTCTGTGTTTAAATCTGCCTGATCTACCGAAATAAATCCATTCCCAAACTAGTCAGGCAGGATGACTCCCTCTGTGGGAATCCATCCAAGCATGTACAGAACATCCATTATTTGAGAGCAGCTTCTGGAACATTTTCCCCCCAAAGAAGGCAGGTACTGACAAGATAAATAAAAAACCCAATCACTACTTTTAATTCACTAGAAAAAAAAAATGTTTGAACTAAAGAGATAATTTTCCCAAAGGTGACAAAAATAAGGTTGCACCTTGTAATTCAGCAGAAACTACAGGAGCGTGGAAAGAGAAAAGAATGTGGAATCCCACAATCAGCAAGGTCAGTTCTTTTCCAAATCTGGATTACACAATTTCAACCATTAATTTTTCATGTGCTTGTCTGTTTGTTTAAAAATCTCTTATTGCATTGTCTGTTCTCTTGGAACTAAAGTAACAATGCTAAATACAACAGGATCACACCCCAGCAGTGGTTATTCCATATTAAATACAACAAGATCACACCCCAGGAATGATTATTCCATATTAAATACATACCCCAGCAGTTGATATTCCATATTAAATATAACATTATCATATTCAAGCAATGATTATTCCATATTAAATACAATAGGATCACACCTCAGGAGTGGTTAATCCATATTAAATACAAAGGATCACACCCCAGGATGATTATTCCATATTAAATACAACAAGATCACACCCCAGGATGATTATTACATATTAAAAACAACAGGATCATACTCCAGTAGTTGATATTCCATATTAAATATAACATTATCCTACTCAAGCAATGATTATTCCATATGAAATACAACAGGATCACACCTCAGGAGTGGTTATTCCATATTAAATACAAAGGATCACACCCCAGGATGATTATTCCATATTAAATACAAAGGATCACAACCCAGGATGATTATTCCATATGAAATACAACAGGATCACAGCCCAGAATGACAATTCCATATTAAATACAAGAGGATTATACCCCAGGAGTGGTTATTTCATATTAAATACAAAGGATCACAGCCCAGGATGATTATTTACCCATGAGAAGTGAAGTGCACCGTGTTTCGTGGCAGAGAGGAAGGGAGTGGTGACCACAGGACTCAAAGCTCTCGTGTCCGGACCAAGCCCCTACAACAGCACCAATATCAGGATAAATCCCCAATCTGTCAGGTATTTACAACAACCCAGTGGCTGCCAAAGCTGCTGCGTTTGAAACCTGTGTCTCTGGGTATCACAAATGTACATAAATACCCAAATTAGAAACCTGGTGATGAAAGAGGCACCTTTTTGTCCTCTCAGCGCCTGCAGTGAGAGCGAAGTGACCGTGTTGGGAGGTTGTCCGCAGGTGTCGGGGATGAACAGGACAATAATGGGGGGTGGGTCCCGTGTCCCCAAACACCCCCTGTAGGTCAAACAACACGAGCTCTTTGGGTCAGGAACTCCCCCACAGCTCCATTCAGTGAGTCCCCTTTGTGTGCTCGCTCCTGCTGAAGGAATTTTGGGGAGGCAAAGGGAAAGCATTTCATGATTTCAAGGTGCTGAAGATGAATAGTTTTAGTTTTGTCATTATCCATTGATTTATCATGTATCTATGAACCATTTAAATGTTGATTTCATTACCATGAAATTAGGAAAAGCTCAGCAAATTTGTTTTGTTTTGTTTTGTTTTGTTGTTTTGTTGTTTTGATTGGTTTGGTTTGGTTTTTTGTTTGTTTGTGGGGTTTTTTGGGGTTTTTTGTATGTTTGTTTTTTGTATTTTTGTTTGGTTTTGTTTGTTTGGTTGGTTTGGTTTGTTTGTGGTTTGTTTTGGTTGGTTTGTTTTGTTTTTTGGTTTTTGGTTTTTTGTGCAGAAAATGCCAATATCTGAAAAAAAATAAAAGACTTATAGCCTGTATCTTTTATATTTTTGTGGGTCCACAAGGGGATAAGGAATTTATGCCTTCAGTTCAACTATTTTCCTTGGTCTAACATAGGTTCTACTGTCTGAGGAGCAAATTCACAAATTCACTGAGTAAAACACATGTTGACTCTGGGTGTCTCTTACAAAATCTGAGCATTCCATAAGGCCAAACAAAACAAAATACAAAAAATAATAAAAATACATAAATAAAAAATGGTTCCTTGCCAGTACTGAGCTTACTCTTAGAGACAAAATTACCCCCCCCACACACACATTTTGCCAATAACTGCTACTGAGGGAAGCAGAGTCACGGCCCTTGGGCTGGACTGGGTGTGGCACACCAGTGCTTGCCCTGTGGCATGATTCTCTCTGGGATGATGCCAACTCACCCCTCAGCAAAGCTGGCACTGCCCCAGCATTTCCCCAGCACAGTGGCACTGTCACATTGACCCCTGAAGGGTCGAGCCTCAGAAAACCCCCTTTCAAGCCTAATTTGCTGTGAGTGCCTTTACTGGAGGGAGCCTTAGGCTGCCACAGGTTCTCATGATCCCTTTTGTTGAGCTGGGAGCCTTCCAGTCACAACTGGGGAGCTGCGAATTCTGTGCTCCTTGTCACAAATATTTGAACTGAGGAATTTCATGGAGAGAGCCTTGGAAGAAAAGTTCTGCTTCACACAGAGCAATGAGAGGCCACTGGGATCACATTACAATGATTGTTTTTCTAAAGCCAAGCACTTGTGTGACAAACAGCTTGGCACTATGAAGTTCTCAGAAATCTGAAATGAAACAGTGAGAAAAAGTAGCGTAGGCCGAAGATTAAGGAAGAACAACAATCAAAAATTCATATATCTGATATCTTGCAGCTTGAAAGAGTATTGAGATCAGGATCACCTCACTACATTTATTTTCCTATCATGATTTCTAAATCTCTTGTAGTTGAACTGAAAAGCCTCAAAGTACTGTCTGAGTCTTCATAATTTTAGGCAGCTGTGACATCATTTTACCAAGAGATAAATATTCAAATGTCATGCCATCACATGTTAAACATACATCCAATCATCACCATGAGAAAAGAAAATTCCAGGGAGATACTGTGCATAGAAATGTGTCTATTATTTGCCTTTCTGTTCTTCATCAGATGACTACTCTCTTAGATTTCCCATCCCTGGAAGAGTTACAGGTCAGGTTGGACAAGGCTTGGAGCAACCTGGGCTGGTGGAAGGTGTCCCTGCCCATAGCAGGGGGTGGGACAAGATGAGCTTTAAGGTCATTCCAACCCAAATCATTCTGGAATTCTGGGATACGTATTCCCATTAGTGGAAACAGGAGAGGGAAAAGGCACCTCCATGAGTGAAATGTTTGTGCAACCAAGTGACCAAAGGCAGCAGAAGGGATTCAGGGGACACCGAGCAGTGTTGTCAGGACGGGCGCTTTGAGCAGCTCCTGATAGTCTGATGTGACAATGAAGACCCTGAGAGACACAGTAAAAGTCCAAACTGGTTCCAGTGAGGAACCCCCAAGAGCCAGGATGGCCATGGGGGAGCAGGAAGGAGTGGACACAACTCTGCCTCTCATATCAGCAGCTGGGCACACTCCCTCACTGTCCTTTGTAGCAGTGAGTTCAAACTCTTCCCCTGGAGAAGGGAAGCAGAGGGTGAGCTGTGAATCCTGGAAGAAGGAGCCCTTTCAAAGGGCAGGTTCTGAGGAGACTGACCAACTTCAGTTCTGAACAGCAACACATGCTAGAAAATGGCAATTTATGACCCTTGTGGAAACTCCAACCAGTCTTAAGTCTGACCTGTTTCACAGAATCACGGAAATTTTAAGGTTAGAAAAGACCTTGAAGATCATCAAGTCCAACCATCAACCCACCACATCATGTGCACCACTACACCAGGTGTCACATCCATGTGGTTTTTTAACACTCCCAGGGATGGTGGATTTCCAAAACAGTAATTTGAATTATTAAACATATTTTATCATTTACAACAAGCTTGGGAATAGCAAGAAAAAGTTTACTCCTGTGGGGCAGTTGCAATAGTCGCTGTCAGTGGCAGAGATAACAAGAGAAGAAATGGGACAATGCTGTGACAGTGGTGTCAGTCAGGACTAAGGAATCCTGCACAGAATATTCCAAAGAAAAGGAAAATAATGAAATGAAATGGAATTAAACGAAAATAAATTAAACAAAATTAGAAATACAATAAAATAAAATGAAATAATATCAAGACTATAGTTTACAAACTAAGGACTCTGCATATCAAATGCATTAAAAGACAAAGCTCAAATTGCTTCTTTGTTCCTGTCATTTAATAGACAAGTTCCTAACACTTGATAAAAGCACAGCCAGAGTGCCCATGAACTAATGATGTTCCTTTCATTCTCTTTTCTCTGTCCATCTCGAGGTAACAAGATTTTCTACTGATACATTCCCTTTCGAAGGCTCTCCTACAGAACCTCCTGTTTTCCCCTCTTTCCAGCACACATAAACCAAAATCCTAAATGATTTGGTTAAAATCCATTAAACAAAGGGATCAGATTTTCGTGCATGTCTTCTCAAAGTCCTCTGTTGTTTGTTCCACAGTTTTTAGACAGTTGAAAGTTGCTCATCCACCTAAAGGCTTCCAAATGATTGTTGACATACAGCATGTCAGAAATCTTCAAGCTTTTCAAGCCTGGACATGACAACAGATTTCAGATTTCTGTTTCCCAACAAGGCATGTTGACAGGAACAGAGAGAAAGAAGGAGAGTCCATAAATCTGGCATTAATACATCATATTTCTGCTTTGTTTTGTACAAGTCCCTCTTTAGACTGTGAATTTAAAATGTGACTTTAAAATGTGCTGCAAATAAATAAATGTATAAATACATGTCAGTTATGGAATTGAAGAACAATGCAGAGAAATGCTTTTTGAAAAATTGCTGCATCTGACAGGAAAATGGAAAGTTCTCATGAAATGGCAACATCTTCAGGTTTCACTTCCAGGATTATCCCAGTTATGAAGAAGGAAAACATGTATGATCCACAAGTTCTAATGGAACAATATTTAAGCAAATGGGCAACTTTATACAGAATCCCAGAATCCCCG
>VXAU01002217.1:77980-117611 GCA_013399695.1 Formicarius rufipectus | reverse complement strand
TGTTCCCTGGAGCACAGCCCGACCCCCACAATCTCCCCCCTCCTGGCAGGGACTTGCAGAGCCACAAGATCCCCCTTGAGCCTCCTTTTCTCCAGGCTGAGCCCCCCCAGCTCCCTCAGCCCCTCCTGCTGCTCCAGCCCCTTCCCAGCCCCGTTCCCTTCCCTGCACACCCTCCAGCCCCTCCGTGTCTCTTCCAGGAGTGTCCCGAACTGGGCACAGCCCTCGAAGTGTCCCAGCAGTGCCAGCACAGGGACGGGAACTGCCCTGGCGCTGTGACACCCCTTGACTGGCACAGCACCCCTGGGCACAGCTGGGCACACCTGGGCTCATGTCCAGCTACTGTCACCCCCAGTCCTTTCCCAAATTTCCAGCCCCTCTGCCCCATCCCCAGGGGGTTGGTGGGACCTGAGGGCAGGACCTGGCACTTGTCCTTGTTGTCCCTCACCCCACTGGGCTCAGACCATGGATCCAGCCTGTCCAGGGCCCTCTGCAGAGCCCTCCTGCCCTCCAGCACACCAACACTCCCACCCGACTTGGTGTCCACTGTGATCTTACTCATATGCATATGTACTTTTTTGAGGTCAGAGCTATTAACATATTAACAATTAACATCACTAAAAACATCACTGGAACTTGGAAGAAGCTTAAATTTTCCTGTAGTTTTTGACTTCAAATATACCTGTAACATTCATACTTTAATTCCAAAATAAATGTAATTGTAACAATAAATAAATGCAAGGATGAATTCCCAGAAATGAATTAATATCCTTAGTGGACCTTTCTGTGTGTTCTCATGCAGTTCTCTATATTTAATGCAGCTCAACTGACACAAATCAGAGGAGAAGTGAGATAATTTGAAGATTTGATTCAGGAGAACCTGTCATCAATCAATCCGATTCCTGAGGTTGTTTCGAGGAGAAGTGTTAACAGAATGAGCAATCTCAACAATTCCTTTATGTTGTTTTTATTGTGCCTATTGATTTTGTGCCAGAGGAAGCTCAGAAAGAACTTGCTCACGTGTAACAGTGGCATTGCTGTCAGACATTAATGATGGGCACAAACTGCAGAGCTCCACAGGTGAGGGGGAAAGTGCACATAGAACTGGGAGCCTAATTTTGAATTACTCAATTATTTCAAGTTTGAGTCTGCTTGAAATTAATGTACTCAGCAGATATAAATGCTCAGAAGCATCTCAGGAGTTACTCACAGAAAGCAACAGTAGCATTATTCTTGTTAGGGCTTTGCTTTGGACTTGAAAAGAAAACATGCTGAAAGGCAAATCTTAGGAGTTTAATTGGAAAAAGTTCATATTAGTGACAGATATTTAAAGCCAGGGAGTTTGGAGAAAATGCTTCTCAGGAATGTTTTTCTGAAGTCAGTGTTATCCCAGTTGTTTCTTTCAAAGCATGAGCTTACTCACGAGCTCGTGTTCAAATCCTGGATTTAGCACTGGCAAGTTTGACATTTTCAATAACTCTTTAATGTGTGACAAATCTTCACTCTGCTTCATTACAAACCTTGCCTCTGACAGGCATTGCTTCTGTAAGGACATCAAACTCCAATTTTTTTCTTCCTTTTTGGGTGGAAGAAGCAAACAATAAGGACAAAAAGTGGAATACCAGAATTTGTTACATTAAAATATGTCAGAGGTTTCTGTAGCTGAATTTTAGTAGTGGGGGGGGTGGGGGCTACCAGGATGGTCTCTGTTAGAAGCTGCCAGAAGCTTCCCCTGTCCTGTGGAGCCAAGGACAGCCAGGGCCAGGAGGGACCTCCTGTTTGATGGCCAAAGCTGAGCCAATTAAGAATCATAGTTACACCTCTGGGATCACAGAGGGAAGAATTCAGGAGTGTGGGGCAGCTGGGAATTCCAGCCATGGGAGAACAACACAGAGACCAAGGTGGGAGCAGGAGGAGGAGAAGGAGGGACCCCACGGGAGCAGGGGGGGAAGGACTCAAAGCTATTCCTCTCCCCTCTCTCTCTCTAAAGCCAGTGGAGATCTTTTGGGGTGCACAGACCCCCCTGCAGCCCCTGGAGGAGCAGGTGGATGCAGAAGGAGCTGTTGCCCTGGGGGAGGCCCAGGATGGAGCGAGATCCTGGAAGAAACTTGCAGCCAGGACTCCTGGAGAAGGAGACCCACCTGGAGCAGGTTTTCCCCCAGCAGAAGTGTTGCCCGGGGGNNNTAGTTTTAGTGCTTTTAGTTTTAGTTCTTCTCTTGTTAGTAATAAATGTCAGTATTTAGCTACTCTGAGTTTACTTTGCCATTCTCTCTCAGCTGTTTTTTTGCCTTTTCTCCTTTTCCTTTCCCTCTGGGAAAGGGGGTGCTTGGAGTTTTGGATGGACACTGGGTGAAGACCACCACAAAATGTCATTCAGGACAATCTGAAATTCACTGCCCTGCATACCATCTTTTTTTTTTCATTATTATTTTCTCCAAGGGAAGAAAAATCTTCAGCAAACACTTATGCTGCCTCAGGAATAAAAGTGGCTTGTACTGAAAACACCTTCTTACTAATCAGACTTGGAAATTAGTAGTAATCATGAAAATTAATTGATTAATTTCAGGAAAAAAGGGAGAAAGAAGGCACAAAGAGCAGAATGGTTTGGGTAGGAAGGGACCCTAAAGCCCATCCAGTGCCAAGGGCGGGGACACCTTCCACCTGCCCAGGTTGCTCCAAGTCCCATCCAACCTGGCCTTGGACACTTCCAGGGATGGGGCAGCCACAAAACCCATCCAAGATTTCAGGGATGATCTCCCAAAGAACATGCTTTTCCAGGTTTGCAAACTCTGGGATACAACTTGGGAATGTGAGCCGTGCTCAGGAACTTACAACACAAAATACAGCAATGAACTTTTGTGCTTGGGATTAACCTGCACAAGTACATGTGGCACTGAGGATGACTTGAGCTTATGCTTGTTAATAGAAAATACATAAAATTAAAGTCAGGACTGAAAAGAATTCGTTTTAGTGGAGGATCAGTCTAACGTTCTAAAGCTCTTCCTACAACAAATATAGATTAAAGCCAAACTGAGAAGGGAGTGCTTCCTTTTTCAGCTTCATTGGTCTTCTGGCACTTTAAAATTCCAGTGGAGTAGTTTCGCACCCTTTTTCATGGATTACCAATGTTTTAATTAGTAATCACGTGGTCTGGTTCAGCAGTAGAAGAGCAGTGGAAAGGTCACTCAGGCCGGTGGTGTCTGCTGGTTGTAGCATACCAGGAGTAGTAATATTCCCTACATTCTCTATGGCAATTTTTAAAAGATAAGACAAACTGAAAATTAATTCCCCATCATCATAAAATATACAAACTGAAAATTAATTCCCCATCATCATAAAATACGTTAATAAACCTGAGAAAACAGGACAGAATTACCTCACTTGTTACTAACCTGAAAATCCACCAGTTTTTCTTCCCCTTCATCTTCTCCCATTTATTTTTATTTACCTTTATATTTTGATTTTATTTACCTTTATATTTTGATTTTATTTATTCTCTCAAGAAACTTGGATCTGGACTCTGTTTCCCTTCCTGGAATGTGTTTGTGCTGCACAAGGTCAAAAGGACATACTGTGCCCTAGGGCAGAGGTTTCTTTGCTCTGCTCCTTGAAGAGGTCCTGCCCATCAGCCTTCGGCTCACAACTCACAACAGGCTCAGGCACAGAAAGTGGCTGCAATCAGTATTTATTAGAAACTCTGGCTTGACAAGTCACCTGAGCAATCATATTAGAAATTAATTTGGAGTTAGGTTGGTGGATTGCTGCTAAAATATTCCCTGTCAAAGGGAGTAGGAGAAAAAGCCACATCTGTCCGATTTTGCTTTGAGCTTCTTCACAATCTTTTGGAATGACAGTGTGGGATAAAGAGCCCATTTCACCCACCCTCTGAACTTACCTGTGGCTGTGCACTGGAATATCCATCCCTGTTTAGTGCATGCATTTCATCCCCAAAGGGAATTTCCTGCTCAGCGTTGGCTTTCTCCTTCCTAAACCCCACCTTTGGCAGCATCACACGCACAGTGTGTGTACACACCCTACACGTCCTTTTAAGTCGGGCTTTAAATGTTATCAAGAGCAGCCTCAGCATCAGAAAATGTTGTAACGCAGGTAAAAGTTTTGAACTCTTTCAAACTTTTAAAAGTAGATTCTGTCTGTGAAGGAACCTTAATGTGGGAATGTGTACATACATATCCATATGGGAATTTACACTGAAGTATGTGCAGGGGTTTTCCAGGGGACTGGGGTTGGCATTTCTTTCTGGAGGCTTTTCTTTACATAAAACCTGTTCAGTTTTCATCAGTGCCCAAACAAGTTAATTGCATAATGAGCCATTCACACAGACTAACCAGTGCTGATTTCCTTCACAGTTTCCAAACACTGAAGGGAAACAGCTTCAGAAAGAAGAAGACTTTTATTGCCATTAATCTGCATTCATGGTTTCATTTCTTCAAAGTGTTTGAAATTATGATAAGGATTGTTTTTTTCATCTAAAATGACCCAATAACAACATATTCAAATTTCTTTATAATTCCCTAATGTTTTTGCACCACAGTCAGTGGCCAGGTTTGGGTTAGGGACACAGATGCCTTATATTTTTCCATTTAAATGTCATTATAATAGGAAAAAATGCAGTCAGTTCTAACTCCAGATGCTTTGTGCTTTGGTGAAGTGCTGATGTGAATGACATGTGCCAGTCCAAGAAGTTTTCCCACTGAACATCAACAACATCAAATAATAAAGGAAGGATTTCTGTGCTCACAGTAAGTGGGGAAAAAACCTAGAAGTTATTTTTTAGTGCCTTGATATCCACACTCACTTATGCCAGACAGAAAGCTCACCCAATTTGCAGTCTTCCCAGAAACCTTTAAAATATTTTCTATTAATTCACTTTCTTACTGATACTGATAATAACTTACCTTTTTTTTTGCCTATTTTTACAATTGCATTTCCAAAGAAGCAAATGATGGCTTTCCCCTAAAACAGATAATTCACTTCTTTTAGGTGCTGTAGATGTTGTGGCCAAGTTGAAGGCTTGCCTTTAACACCAGAAGTCATGTTTCAGTTGCTGCCTTTCCTGAAAGATCTCCTTGGTCTCAAGTGTCGTGTCCCCAGGAGAGTTGAACGCTTCCAGGGATGGTGATTCCAGCTGTGCCAGTGCTTCTTTCTGGGAGCAAATTCCTCCTGCAAGCTGGAGGCTGTGTCCTCTCTTACAACATGCAACAACCCACCCCCCTCACCTCCCTGCTGTGTGGGCTGAAAACCCCTGAGAAGGCTCCCAACAAAATTCTGCAGTCAGAACCTTCTGGGACACTCTTTGCCATGTCAAGACAGGGTTTGTTCTCCCCAAGCTCCACGTTCTTCACTCCATAGAATTCCAGTGGTGGAAAAGGACCTTGTGTGATCTTGACTTGCACTGGTGTTATGAAAAAAAGGGGAGGGGGATTTGCCTTGTGTGCAAAATGTGAGAGGAACATTTTGGCAGGTGAATTGAGGACAGTCTACTTTGAATTTCAAATTTTGCCATGAGCCAACCCAGGAGGATGAGAAACTTATTTATTGAGATGATTTTGTGTTCCTGTGCTGCATCTGGATTCTATGCTGTGATTACAGAGAAAAAAAAAATATAAACACCCAATAAATCTGTTCAGCACATAAAAGTGCCTGTAAAAATCAGTATTTTACTTGCCATGGCATTGTGCTGTCCTCCAACACACAGGTTACCAGCCCAGCCAGGTATGAATTCAGAAGGATTCTTAGCAAGGGCTCTTCTACAGAGACAGCTTTTGCCATCACACATTTTATTTGTTTAGTAGTTTTTAATTCAACCCTCTCTGCAGACACAGAGGGCTCAGTCACATTCTGAAATAGCTGAAGGACAGAACAATGCAGTAGAAGTAATAAGACTACACTGCTTTGCTCTAACTTTTAGCAAGACTTGCATAATATTTTAGTTGATGAATTTCTGGGTGTGAAGAGAGATTAATACTTTCACAACACACTTTTAATTTTTACCCTTCACTTTCATTTAATTTAAGAAAGCCCAAGGTTATAATTTCTGCAGTGTGCTACAGCTTGTCTTACAAATTCCCTCCCCAAAACAGCCTTTAGCCAATCCTGGCAAAAGTCTAATTAAATTCAGCAGAAGGAACAATGAGCAAATATAAATGATAATTTTAAATGAAATCCGGATTAGAATGTCAGCAAAAGAAATGCTGTTCCCATCATAAAAATGTCAAAACAGTAGAAGGATTAGAACTTACTCAGCAGGAAATAAGGCACATGTTTAAAGATCAGCTAATTAAAGTTTCCACTTGCCTAAGGTCGGCATTGCTTGGCACATTTTTTGCCAGGCAGCTTTTTGTCATGGCCAGAGTATTCCAGGGGGCTGGAATTGCCATGTCCAGCTCCTCCAGAGACCCCACCTGTACTCCCTGGCCATGCATTCCAGCTCAGAGACATCAACAACCTAAAGGGTCACAATTGAAGTAATTAAAAAGTTACTGAATAGTTTTGCCTGCAGCAAAACTCCTCCAGGTCCTTGCAGAGACCAATTGTCTTGCCATTCATTGATTAAGTGGCCAATATGTTGGAATTAGTTGGGTTTACTTGAGGAGAAAAGGTCACTTTTCTTCTTCTTCTGCCTTTAATGCAGATTCCCATTGGCAATGAGGTTGGAAGGAAATGACACACTTTGCTTATTGCACGGGATGGAAGAATTACAAATGGGTTATTCCTAAAGTCATGGGCTTTGCCACTGGAGTTTAACTCCCATGGAGCTGTTCACTGGTGGCACACATTTAAAAACCACCTCTGAGCTTCCTTAAATACAGAGCTTTCCAAACCCCATCCAAATAAATAAATAAACAAACAAATAAATAAATAGAAAGAAAGAAACTGCATTCAGTGAATGCAGCATAAAATCATGTAAAAAACGTCAAGCCTTAAAGCTGAATTTCATGAAGCACCCCAGCACTGACACCTAAGAGTCTCAGCATTGACTCATCCCAGAGCCATGAGGGTGCCTCTGGTTTGGTGGAGCCCATTCCAGGTGTTGCATTGCACATCCAAGATGCTCTGACCTCCAGGACCATATTCTGTAATCCCTCAGAGTCCCCCTGAGTCCTGAGGCTGGTGGGATTTTTTCCAGGTGCTTTGGGGAGCTTCCAGCACCCCAAGGCCTTGGCTGGGAGGAGGACATTGATGGTATTTTCCTCCCCTTTGCCAGGAGGATGATGTCAAAATTTCTTTCTCATGCTTGGGATCTGCTTGGATTTCTATACACATTTTCCTTGCACAGTGTGCCAATGTGCTCCTTCTCTTTATTTGATCCCTGTTATCCAGATCTTCTCTCTTCTCTTCTCTTCTCTTCTCTTCTCTTCTCTTCTCTTCTCTTCTCTTCTCTTCTCTTCTCTTCTCTTCTCTTCTCTTCTCTTCTCTTCTCTCTCTTCTCTTCTCTTCTCTTCTCTTCTCTTCTCTTCTCTTCTCTTCTCTTCTCTTCTCTTCTTTCTCTTCTCTTCTCTTCCCTCTGCAACTGGTTGCACCTGAATGAGGTGAGGTTTTAGCCCTGTTATGAGCACTGATTGACTCTTGTGATTGGTAAGAGGCTTTTGGGATCACTGTGCCTACAAAACCTTCCCATGACACTGTATTCTGGATGGCAAAGTCCATTCAATCCACACAGGAAAATGACTTTTCATCTTTATAAATTACATTAAACCAAAAGGAGGCAGCAGTCATGTGATTCTAAACAACTGCTATTGAACCTATCAAAGCTACATCCCCTCAGTCTGGAAACAGGACAGTCCTGAGACCCTGAACTCTGTGGTTTGTGCAAAGCTTTTTATTAGTAAAGGCAACAATTTTTCCAGGCATGGTGGAGATTACAGTGTTGTTGGCAGGTTATTATCTAAGACTGTTGAGACCATCATTCCTAATACTCTTCAT
Organism: Formicarius rufipectus; assembly: GCA_013399695.1. NCBI lineage: Eukaryota > Metazoa > Chordata > Aves > Passeriformes > Formicariidae > Formicarius > Formicarius rufipectus. The sequence continues at coordinate 109,670 of VXAU01002217.1, read as the reverse complement.
GCCAGAAAAAGGAGATTTTCCCATTGTGTTCTTTATACCATTATGTTCATTCTACTATATTGCAGTGCAGTGAGTGCAGCCAACACCTGGAGTTCCACCCCCTGAAGGTGGACGCTCCCACGGCACTCACATTTTTACCAGAAAAAGATGATGCACAACATGGACTGGTGAAAAGGTGTTTCAACTATCATGGGGAAATAGTGGCTGGTTTTTTTACTAATCCAGCTTTCCAGACATTCCACTTCACTCCTTTGCCAAAGCAAATTCACTGTGATTCTCCTGGCCTGTTCTTTCTTGAGAGAAGGAAATCTCCTGCCTTAAGAGAAACAATCCCTTTTTTCCCCTAAGAAACAACTCAGGTCCTTTCTTTTGAGGGAGGGGATTCTGCCCCTCTGCTTTGCTCCCCTGAGACCCCACCTGGGTCACTGGGTGCAGTTCTGGGGTCCCCAACATAAGGAGGATGTGGAGCTGCTGGAGCAAGCCCAGAGGAGGCCACCAAGTTGGTGAGGGATCTGGAGCAGCTCCCTGTGGAGATGGGCTGGGAGAGCTGGGGCTGCTCAGGCTGGAGGGGAGAAAGTTGTGTAGAGACCTCAGAGCACCTTCAGGGTCTGCAGGGGACACAGGGACACCAGAGAGGGGCTGTTCATCAGGAACTGGAGTGAATCAGGAACAAGGGGAATGGGCGCAAACTGACAGAGAGCAGGGTTAGATGAGATATGAGGAAGAAATCCTTCCCTGGGAGGGTGGGCAGGTCTTGGCACAGGTTGGGCAGAGAAGCTGTGGCTGCCCCTGGATCCCTGGGAGTGTCCAAGGCCAGGTTGGATGGGGCTTGGAGCACCCTGGGCTGGTGGGAGGTGTCCCTGCCCATGGCAGGGGGTGGCACTGGATGGGCTTTAAAGTCCCTTCCACTTCCCAAATCCTTCTGTGACTTCTGATTCTTAATCATCATATCAAGGAGCCGCCAGGAGTCTGTGTCAGCCTCGGGGACTTCTGGATACAGAACCACTTCTTTAAGTTGTAAGTGTGTATTATTGTGATCTTGTACTTACCCCCTCACATAGAACAAAGAGATGAGCAGAACAGAATCTGAATGTCAAACTTCTCACAGAAAGATTTGGACAAAACACTCATAACTCTCAAGCCTTTGATTTTCAGAGGGATTTTTGACAGCTGAAAGTGCAGCTTGTGGAGGAAATCCAGCCTTTATAGGGGGACAGTTTAATTCATCCTTTAAAGTTCATTGCAGTGTCCTGTAACAGGGGCTGTTACATTAGAAGTGCTGCTGATCCTTGTCTTCTACAGAGGATGCTAAAGGAGAGCAAGGAATATAGTTTTGAGAATTAAAAGGATGTTTTCATTTTGAGGTGATATTTTGGTGGGGTTTTTTTGTTTGTTTTTTTAGGTCTCAATTCAAAATTATTTTGATAGACAGTGCAGTTACTTTCTAAATTATCATCCAGATGTTGCCTGTAAGGAAATGAATCTCTCAAAGCTGCTGACAGTATGAAGACAACAAATTCAGTAAAGTCACTTCAGGCCTGGTTTACTTTGTGGAATGCACCACAGCAACAAAAACAAACCCCAATAACCCAAACCAAATAAGCCCCAAACCAAAACACCCCCCAAATATTTCTTCCAGGTCAGTACGACAGAAATAATCTGTCTTTTTGACAGTCACATTATGTTTTAGACAGAGGGAAAAACACAAGTGGAAAACATTTCCAGATGTTTTGTCTAACAAAATTATTTCTTCCTGTGCATTTTGGTAAACAATGGCGTTGTTTTCCCCTGGCATTTATTCACAATTTAGTCTCTTCTGTAGATTTCCTGGCACAGGAATTGCTTCCATTGCAGAATATAAGAAGGACTTTCCACTTCTTGCATGGGATGGATGAAATGCTGATGGTTCTGTGTGTCTCTAGGGTAGGAGAAGTCATTTTCTACCAACACCACGGACCATTAACTTTGACTTCATATTTCTTTGAGCCCAATATTCTGTGTTCAGCTGACCCATGTGTTTCTGGAGCACTGTGCAATGAAAGATTCCTACTCTTCTGTTTTTCCTGAGAGTTTCCTTTATATATATGACTTCAGCTCTTGTGAATCTCTGAACCCCTGCAAGCCTAAGCACAGTTCCAGTTTGAGTCCATCTGCCCTGAGCTTCCAGCTCTGCCTTCCACTGTGAATTTCCCTGCTAAATTGCACTCTAAAACATCTCTTATCGAAAAGGATTTGACTTCTTAAGTCACATTTCTTTTAGGTTAGATGAATAGATCATACTCTTTAAATCTCTTAATGTTAAATCTAGTTTTCAATGCTTTCTGTGGTTTCTTTAAAGGGTCTTCATCTTCCCAACATTCTTTTCTGTACAATGTAAAGGTTGTATTTGCAGATGGTATTTCAGCATCAAATCAGCCAATCCTACATTTCCAGTTGCAAATGACCCTTTAAATACCACCTTTTCCCATTCCCTCTCCTGTAGAGACAAATAGATTAAATTAGTTGTCCTGCCAAGCCCTTCAAAAGCAGACAAGAAGGCTCTTGTTGAATTTCATACAAGGCCATCTACAGCTTTAATGGGTTATGTGTCCGTGATTTTGGAAGTGAACCTGCACTTTTGCTCCTTATCAGTGTATCATAAGAGACATCCTGTACATCTATGCATAAAACTACAAAGCATGGTTTTTCTCTTTACCCTGTATAAAAATGCTTTAAAAATCTCCTGAGCCACAAGGAATTATCACGTAGGTGCTAAAACAAAGCATTTCTGCAGGCTCTGCACCATCCACCCCGCAACCCACCCTCAAAGAACTGTTTCCACTAATTGTATTGTTGAAACAAGGTTTTATTAATCTAAAAATAATAATAATCAAATCATTAAACCACATGCACAGGAGAACAACTGCAGCTGCCTGTGATGCAGGAATACTCCATGAAGATAGCACTGCTTGCAGTCTCCTTTAAAAAAATGGAATGTTTTAGCATGTCTGGAACAAACAAACGAGCATGCAGTGGTCACCAAATAGGGTTTCAAGCAAAATCATGCTTTATTAATATCCAATAACACAAGTGTGAAAGTCTGTCTACAATATTTCAAGGTGAGGATGCTCCGTGGAACACGATGTTTCTTAAGGCAAGGTGCCCATGAACCCTCTCCTGGCTCAGAGATTGAGGTCAGAGAGGAAAGACCTGATTGCAGCAACGTGCTCCCTGTGCTTGCAGCAGGTGGGACTCTGCCTGGAATGTGGAGCTGAGTGAGCACTGATTTCCTGATTTTCTGTGCCCTTTCCAGTCAGGGCATCACGGGATGAGAAAAGTTGGAAAGAGGCTCTGGAGGTGGCCCATGCCAAGCCCTGTGCAGGGCCAGTGGATATCAGCTTGCTCAGGGTTTTTCCCACTCATATTTGGAGACTCTCCAAGTCAGGGAATTCAACAGCAATTTCTGCCTGTGTTTGGAGCCTTTCTCAGGTTTCTCACTCTGGGAATTACTGCAGAGCTTGTGGCCATAAGGCATATTTTCTGTTTGCTGCATAAGCACACCAATGACTCCATGTAGGATCAGTTTATGTGCCACCTGACACTGCTCCTAGCCAAGATCTCCCAGGCCAGGTAGTCCTGCTTTGTTTTGTTTTCTAAGGCCATCAAAAAGAATTATAATCACAGAAAAACAAAGCTTATAGAGACTGTTACCAGTCATCGAGTCCAATTTCCTCTTCCAAGTGTTTCTCAGCTGTACACAAGTTATTTGTAGCAGCCATTTCCCTAAAATGCCTCTGAAAGGGTTTCTAATGAAGCATTTCCTAGTAAAATAAATTATCTGGGATCTCTCTGACTATGGAAACATCCATCCCAACCCCTCAGTAAATTTATCACTGTCTCTCTAATTCAGAACAGGTTGATTTCCTCTTCTCCACAAGGATCTCTCATCTGAACAGTTAAGTATTACTTCTAATATTTATCCATTAATTGCAATTACTTTGATAAATTGAAAAATTGCATAATTAGTAACTATTAACAAACATGTCAGACTTGAAGGTTCTCTCAGACATTCAAACACAATCTTCTCTGCTTTCTGTCCCATTGCAACCTGCAAATGAATGCGAAAGCTCTATTTGTCCACAATGTTTCATGCCTTGCCCTTGCCCAGAGTGATGTTTTTCCTACTGGAGTCTCTATTAAACCACATTTATTTAATAATTGCTTTCCTGTCCTGTTCAAGCCATGGGTGTACTGGGTTTGGGGCAAGGAGACTAAACCCAGCTAGAGATTGTTGTGCTAAATGCAGGGTCAAAGCAGGGGATTCTTGGAACCATAAAATCACAGAATGGTTTGGCTTGAAGGGCCCTTAAAGATCACCCAGTCCCAACTCGCTGCTATGGGCAGGGACGTCCTTGCCCACAATATTTAAAGTTAAGCCTAATTATAATTTTCTGGGCTGTAGAGGCACAAGCAACATTTTCCCCACCCATTCAAGTAAATACAATAATGCAAAGCTAAAATAGCTCCTTTGAGTAACAACTTTTAAAGAACTACAGAAAAAAAACCAAATATTTTTAGACAAATTAATCTATTTGTTGTTTTCTTTATTGAGAAGTGTGTCATTTTCCCACTTTCACTTTCTCCCTATGAGAACGCCTTGTTCAAATCCCTGGAAGTGTCCAAGGGCAGGCTGGACAGGGCTTGGAGCAACCTGGGTTGGTGGAATGGCAGAGGGTGGAATGGGATGGGTTTTGAGGTCCCTTCCAACCCAAACCATCCTGTGACTCAGATTCTGTGAAAAATAAAAGTGCACACAGACATTTGTAGGGATTCATTAAATAATATTTAAAAATATTTAAAATTCATATTTAAAAAGAGCCAAACAAACCCATATTTAAAAATCCAGTCACCACTGCTGGAGTCTCCCCTGCTGAGACAGAAATGTCACATCTGAATGAAGGAAGAGGGTTTGGGAATCTGTTTGATTCGGGTGAAGAACAACCAAGGTTCCTTCCCCTTCCCCCTGGCACTTGAGTGCTTTTACTCTAATTAGAATTTCCTTATGCACACGCACTCTGGTTTCTACATATTTATAGCATTTCTAGAATTTCCCACCTAAAACAAAGAAGCAAACAAACCCAAACCCAGTGATATGGAAATCCCAAATCCATATTTGACTACCAGCCTAAAAAATGGTCATGAACTGAAGGTCCAAGTGTTTTGATTTTGAACATCCAGTTTTGGTATTCGGACCTGAAAACCTTGTGCCACAGTTTCCTTGTTACTGTTTCTTTCCTTCCCTCATCCCCCACGCGCAAATTCCCCGAAGCTGAGTTTACATCCCTCAACACCAAGACAAATGCTAATATTTATGAGTTGGTAGGATTTACATATTCACAAGGAGGCAAAGTCTAATGACATAGAAAGAGCCTTTACTCTGAAAAATCGTTGGTAGGTTGTTAAAGAAAAAAACCCACACAAACTAACATTTCCAGGCAAGGACAAGAAAGAAGAAAATCATCAATTTATATTCACATTTAGGCTACATGAATCATAAAATGTGCTGTAATATGCTGTGTGTTAAAAACATCTTGTTCAAGCAGTTTTCTTATTTGCAATGGGATTTGTCATTACACACAGAACACGCTGAGTGGAACAGACCTCCAGCTAAAGCAAAGCAAGGAGTAAAGCTTCCAAGTTCTTTGCTTTAATATTTAGGAGAGCAAACTTTACATCAGGAGCCACCTGAGCTTCAGAACCAAACACCAGAGGCCAGTACTCAATGTGTGCACACTCTGGGGGAATATCTGACCTATGTATGCATTTTTTCTCTCTATATTATTTTTAATATGTTAAGAATATTCTTTGATGAAGATTTTATTTAATAATTAGATTATTTCTTTCATTAATCAGTCAAAGCTAACACAATTCAATTCCTTTTAGGGACAAGCACTGATTCAGATTTCTTACTGGTAACAAAACTGAGTTGTTACCTTGAGTCCCACCACCACCAGGCTCTAGATGGAAGTTCTCCCTGTGACAGACAACAAGAAAGGCTCAGTAGTCACTCCAAATTCATTTTGGCCATTGCTAAGATGGGTCCCACTCCCACAAAAGCTGCTGTGTTGTGAATCTACATTAACCTGCTTGTTCAACCCATAAATGTGTTAGTTCAGAGGATCATAATCCCAGAATAGTTTGAGTTGGAAGGGACCTTAGAGGTCCTCATATTCCAATCTCCTCATGGGCAGGGACACCTTCCACTAGACCAGTGCCAGTGTTTCAGCTCAGTAAATGAGCTCCTTAATAATCACTGGAATTGAAATTCTAAATTTTATAGCTACCACAAAATTTAACCGCATCTTGGTTCTGAGGGGGTTTTAAAATCATCTAGAATGAGTGCTAGACATTCAGATAGCATCCTATTTATGTAATGTAATAATTATTGAAACAGGAGCACTATAACCAAAGCAATTCATCATCTGGAGCTGCATGTTTGCTGAGAGGCAGAAAATGGCCTGACCACAACTGAAGTCCTTATGCCAGAACTACTGCATAGATGGAGAAACATCCCAAATTCATTCCACTGAAGTTTTTAAATAAGTAATCTAACAAATAAATAAATATTTATGGTAAGAACCTACTTTTGGTGCTGTGTGTTCATCAACCACTGTTCTGAGGCAGAGGTAGGAGAGCATTCCCTGGGGATGGTGCTGCTCCTCCTGGGGGTCACTGTCCAGCCCTAAAGCCACTGCAGTCAACAAAATCCCACCAGGGAAGTTTTGTGGTGAAATCTCCATGCCTGCACTGGTAACCTTCATGGACTCTCAAAACTAATGTCATTCAGGGCCATTTTCTGCTCCTAAAAGGTGCAAGTATTGCGAAGAATGGCACAGTAATAAATCCTGTTTACATCACTCTCACACTCCTCTCCTTCCTCCCACCTTCAGGTGGACTGACAGTGCCATAAAAGTTGATGTTCTGTGGAAGCTGATTTCAAAGCAGCACTTTCCCCCCTCTCAATATTGGTATATTACATAAATATATTCATATAGAAATGCTACACTGGAGGGGGTGTGACCTCCCCTGGCTGCCAGATGCCCACCCAGCTGTTCTCTTGCTTTCCCTCCTCAACAGGACAGGGGAGAAAATGTGATGCAACACTTACGGGTTGAGATAAAAATTAAAGACAAGGAGATCACTGGCCAGGCACAGTTACAGGCAAAAAAACCTCCACTTGGGGATATTAGTCAAATTTAGGGTCTACTGCAATATGTTTAGGTAATGAGAAACAAATCAAACTAAAACCAGGCTCAACTTGACTCCTTCGTTCCCAACTCCACCATCTCCCCCAGCAGTGGGAGAATCATATTGCAGAGAATTTCACCTTGGACAAAGGAGACAAAGGAATCTAAAAGGTTCTCTCAGGTGCATTTGAAGAGAAATCTATGCATTATTTTAATGTAAAAATTAATAAGCTAGAGTCTAAGACAAAATTTACATGATTTTTTTTTAAAACTCCTAATATTTTTATGCTCTGCAGATTAAAATGACTGTAGTATAGACTATTTTAATGACCACTCAATCAAGAGAGGTCACTGACTTTTAAGGCAACCTTGGGAAGGAAGCAGAGAATATCACAGTCCTTGTTTTACATCTGCCTCGAAAATTAATGATGCATTAAAACTTAATGGCAGCAGAGTCCATCACCCCTCATAAATGGTCCATCTCGATGTGTCACTGTGTACATTAAAACGATGTGTCTTGGAGTAAATGAGAGAGGGATCAAAAATTAACCCAATCCTCAGTGTAATTACCATGAGGAGATGATTGGGCTGAGCACTCTCTCCTGTGACAGTGATGGAGATGCTGTTACACCTCCCCAGTGCAGCCCTTTATCAGGGAATGAGCTCCATATGGAGCACCAAAGTCACCCCACGAAGCTCCTCTGGCATCAACAAAACACGAATCAGACCCCATTAGGATTTTATAAAACCTCATTATAAGGTCAAATAAGTGTTGTGATGTGGCAAAAAATACTTTCTCTTCTGCCATGTTTATTCTACGTGACAAGTATTTGTAAGAGTGCCACTCTTGGGGTGGGCAGCAGCAAAGGAAAGCCTCGATTAGCACTGAGTGCTCTTCTTTGAAATGTGACCTGTGTGCTGGGGGCAGCCACACCCCGGGCAAGGCAGTGTCTTTCATTGCACTTGGTGGAAACCATCCCGATCTGGGCTTCTCCCTTAGGACGAGGGAGGAGAGACAAGGAAGAGCTCACCCTGTTTAGCTTCAAACAGAAAAGAGGAAAACTTCAAAAGACTCTTAACGGAGAAAACTGATCGGTGAACAAAGTCCTTAGGGAGGCAGAATACCAGAACAGCTTTAGTGCAGAGTGCCCAAGGCATTTGTATGGAGGAATCATAAAATATGATGGAGTTTGGAAGGGACCCACAAGGACCATGCAGTCCAACCCCAACAATCCCACCCTGTGCCCCAGAGGATCATCCAAACCCTCCTGGAGCTCTGGCAGCCTCGGGGCCGTGCCCACTGCCCTGGGGAGCCTGGTCAGTGCCCACCACCCTCTGGGGGAAGGACCTTGTCCTGAAATCCCCCCTGACCCTGCCCTGGCACAGCTCCAGCCCTTCCATGGTGCTGTCCCTGGTCCCACAGAGCAGAGAGCAGTGCCTGCCCCTCCTCTGCCCCTGGTGAGGAGCTGTTGAACACAACACCAGATTTGTCCCTGGAAATCACTGTAAGCTGCCCAGAAGGATTAACAAATTCCACACACCCTCAGAAGACACAAACACAGCGGTAAAATCAATTGAAAACTTCGCTCCTCGCCCCATACAAAGTGCTGCTGCCCTGCAAATAAATCCCATCAGCAGAAACTGTGACAGTAATGTGACAGATAGTACTAAAAATTTCTTTTACACCCTTTTAAAGCACTTTTTTTTTTTGAGTGAAATACTTTGAAATATAGCCTTGGTTTATGTGTATTGTCTTTCAGAGGAGCGAAAAATCTTTCCCAGGGGACTTCCAATAACACCTCTTGAGCCCTTCCAAATGTATTTCAGACTGGTAGTCCCAATTTATGGCTCTAAAATCCTTTGCTGATAAGGGGAAGAGGAAAGTAATAAGTGACATCAACCCAGATCCTGTTACCTCCTCACTATTATCGCCCATGGGCTGGTGGATTTCAGGCACTACTGTCTGGAACAATAAGAAAGTATCTCTGCTGTAATTTAATGCATTAGAGAAGCTTTGGGGTCGATCGTCCCCTCCTGGTTTCTGCTCACAAACATCCCTTCCTGCCTCCTCCACACGAGGTGTGCAGGGACTGCCGAGAGCCGAGGCAGTGACGAGGGGCTGTGGGATGGAGCGGGCTGGGAACGGGGGGGCCCTGCCCTCCACAGCCCTCACCTCACTCCCGAACCCAGGCACAAATCCCACTACAGCTAAATGGAAAGCAATTGCACTTTTCATACGTTAACTGCAAGTCAGTGGCCTGAAAGGACAGAAATCCAAAGTTCTCTCCAAGTTTCTTGTTACCGAAGAAATCACTCCAAAGCAGCCAAAGTCCTGAACGTTCTGTGAGTCAATAGTTTGGGGGTGGCTCAGGGCACTCATCTCACAGCTGTGCCAGAGATGCCTCCTTTATTGTGGGAGTCAGACGGTTCGGAGGTTAAATTCTAGAGACAGGTCTAAAATCATGACCTCTCTTGGCCCCCACATGTATCACTGAATCATGGAATACGCTGGATTGGAAGGGACCCCCAAGGACCACTCAGTGCCACCCCTGGCCCTGTGCAGACACCCCAACAATCCCACCCTGTGCCCCAGAGGATCATCCAAACCCTCCTGCAGCTCTGGCAGCCTCGGGGCCGTGCCCACTGCCCTGGGGAGCCTGGGCAGTGCCCACCACCCTCTGGGGGAAGGACCTTGTCCTGAGATCCCCCTGACCCAGCCCTGGCACAGCTCCAGCCCTGCCCTGGTGCTGTCCCTGGTCCCCACAGAGCAGAGAGCAGTGCCTGCCCCTCCTCTGCAAGTCAGGAAGGACTTGTAGAATCACTAAGATTGGAAAAGACCTTCACAATCATCAAGTCCAATTGTGACCCCCAACCACCACCATGTTCACCACTAAACAACATCCCCAAGTGGCACATCCAACATGTTTTTTGACTCCACAGCCTCCCTGGCCAGCCTGTTCTGATGCTTGACAACCTGAAGGAGATGCAGGAGCAGTCTTGCTACTGAACTAAACTGCAAAGGAGTCATTTATTGGCCTGCATGTGACCTATACAGAAGCTTTTATGAACATCTGAGCACAAAGGTCCTTCACAGGCTCGTTGTCCAGGTTGTGATGCTGCCTCTTCACACAGCAACACTCCTGGCAGTCTCAGAACCACCACCTTCCTTCATCTCTGTGTGTCTGCTCAGCCCTAGGAACTCCTCATCTCAGCTCCAGGAACTAACTCCTCATCTCAGCTGTATTTTATATTGCATTGTGTTGGCTTTTAAGAACAATTACTTGCTAAGTGCCACTGTTTTTTGGTTCAGCTTTGCAAACAAATGTGCTTGTAACCACTAAATGAGGTGCTGAAAGTAAAAACTAATCAGAAAGTATTGCTCTCTTTGCAAAAGAAACTCTGCTTCTAATGCAAAGGAGTCACTGGGACCCAAAATAAAAACCTCTAGAGTTTAATGGTAGAAAATGTGTTTCAGTTAATATTGAATTATTGACCTTCTCATGCAAGTGCTGCTAGTTCAGGCAATTTCTGTACCAGCAAGAATGTTTAGCATTAAAAAACAAAAACAAAAACAAAAACCCAAAAAACCCCAAACCAAACCAAAACAAAAAAAAAAGATGGAAAATAGATTGACTGTGGAATTTTGCACATTGATGATTCCAGGTAGAAGCATATTCTTTACTGCAAATGCACACAGACAATCCCTAAATCATTGCCCAGCCACAGCTGCAGCTGGAAACATGGGCTGCTGCCCAAAGAGGGCTTTTCTTCCTCATCCTGCTCCATTATCCTTCCAACAGAGCAGTGTCCCCCTGCAGCTGGCACGAGGGATGGGGACCATGTGTGTCATCAGGGATGAGAAGGCAACCACCCTTCCCATTGAAAAGAACCCCTTGCACTCTTCCTATTAAATAGATCATGAAAACAAAGCATAAATCCCATGTTAATATTATATATTCCAATGTATATTATGAATAATTTACCGGGACCAGCTCAGTTCTTCCTGCATCTTTTATTCAAGGGAAGTTACTGCAATGGGGAAACCAATTCACCTGTTCCTAAACTCAGTTGTCCTTAAAATGAATCTTTAAACTGTATTCAAAAAAGGCCAGTTCTCAACTTTTAAATTTTTTATTTAAGTTTTAAAGGCCAGGGCCTTTAACTATTCAACCAGGTTCTTTGTAAAACAGGCAAATTTCAGTACTAATTATTTTCTTTCCTGTATTGTCTTTTATGGTTTTACTTTATGCTTTCCTTACAGTGCTGCTTTCCATCATTGCTAATTCTCCCACAGGGATGGGATTTAAATCTAAATGGATGCTTGTTATGGAGCTTTCAAAACAACAGGATTGCCTGCAAAATAAAGCATTAAAAGGACACATGATGTGGTTTCACTTGCAAATCTCCAGTGGATCCGGGTTGTTTGCTGTCTTCCACCTGAAAAGCGTTATTTCAATATTGCAAGAAATACTACCCTAATTTTCTGCATTTCGGATGCTTTAAGAAGTCCCTACTTGCAAGCTGCCAATTTTCCATGTATTTTTCTAAACCATTAAGCATGTGCTAAGGTTATCAAAAGTCTGTAATTTTATGTAATTTTCCTATAAATATCTGTCAGTTTTACTTGTATGTTTAACTTTGGCTTTTTTTTGGTTGGTGGTGTTCTGAGTCTTTAGATTGGTTTGGGTTTAAGCAATTGCTTTGTTGTATCCAACCTTTAACCTCCTCCCTGCACAAAACCACCACTGAAATGATTGTGAAAATAAAACTTTCAATGAATGAACATAAACTGACAATTAACACGCACAAGAAACATCTCAAAACTTTTTTATAAATATTTTTCTGTATTCTTCATGAAAAGAATTACTCTTCCATTACTTCAGACACAGATGCAAAAGAAAAAAGGAAAAATCTTTTGTCAATTAAAAGGATTTCTCAGTTGGCCCTTGCATGTTACCCCAAGCCTTTTTCAGAGCATTATAACTTTAATTGGGTGGAATATTCCCACTGATGCTGGGAGCATAGAGAAAAGACCAAGTTGTGTTAAGCAAAGCAGTGAGCAGAACAAAAAACAGAGCAAAGTTCGTAACAGAAATTAAAAATTTGTAACTTTTTGAGGTTTCTCAGTAACTGTATTTATTCATGATATGATGTGAGCACGTTCATAGCAAGCTTTATATTAAACCAGTGACACAGATAGAAATAATAAATAGTAATAATAAGTAGTTACCGAAGTCTGATATTTGTGTATAATATGATTGAACTATTAACATGTATAATCTATTGTATATTCTTGCTGAGCATTACTTTTGTGGAGTAAACTCTTCAAGATGCACCTGTCAATACATTGTGCTAATTAAAAATGAGCATTATTATTACAGAGAGGCAACTGGCTGCCTGTTTTCAAAATGTGGGGGACACCAAGAGCACAAACACAACGTGACACGAGGGGCATTGAAAGTGCATGTCCAGGAAGATACCAAAGCCTCAAGAGTATGGACACATCATCATTTTCTGCTCCTCCCAGTCATGGCAGTGTTCCAGCTTTAGGCACCAGTAATTCCATGCTGGGGTGTGTTTCCAGCCTCTTGCAGGTGCCCAGATCAAGAGCACAGGCAGAAAGAACACCAGAATTACTTCCTGATGATTAAATTGGAATACACCTTCAGCCACTGCATTTGTTCTTCTGTTCCAGTACAATTTTTCATCTGTTTTTCTGCTCCTGAGGGTTGGCTCTAATCTGGATGCAACATCTGTGACTGCATCAAAATATTGACCCCATTTAATCAAGAGGGCTTTTGGAGTCTTACAGAGATCTAAAATAAATGGTTTCTCCATGCTCAGGGTTCATTCTCGGTGCTTGCTCTGCTTACACAGCCTCAGACCTCCTCGACACACGTTTCACATGGTGTTGGAGATTTAAACTTGCCAGGAAAATTATAACAGAAAGAAAACTAAAGCAGAAAACCCCAACCAAGCCTGTTGCCCCTGTGAACTGTCGACCTTGCAGTGGGTGCTGTGAAGGCTGCAGAGTTGCGCTGCAGGAAATGACTGAGGAAATGATTGCCCCGGATTTTCCTGCTGGAGAGGACCACGAGGATCATTTCTCCTTTACTATATTCTGGATTCTTGCAGCAGAAGTGTTACATCTCCAGCAGACAATGGTTTTCAGCCACTGAGATTGCCACAACCAAGAGTCACTTCTTCAGATTGAAGGTTATTGCAGTTCATTCCCCTGAGAGGTTTCCATCCCACTCCTTTGTCTAATTGCAGTTTCTAGTCAGTGAGTTCCACATGTTCTTCCACCAGGAATCCCTTCTCCAAACCAGTAACTAATCACATAATTCCTAATATTACCTTGGATAAAGAAAGGAAAGTAAGTCTATACGGTCCACTGGTATTTTAGCTTCTAATTTTTTATTTTCTTATAAAAAGGGAAAACAGATTTAAAATATGTTGGTCATCCAACAGAGAGAATAATTAACAATATAAAGGCTGATTAAGAGTGATCTGAATAATACTTCACCAAATAAAATTACCCAAATCATAAGTATATTAAAAACAAGAGTGGATTTGCAATATTATTTAAACAAGATAGACTACCATGGTTTCTAATCTGCCTTGGTTGAACTCCAGGGGTGAGCAGCATTACTGCTGGGCTCTGTGCTGAATGTGGAGCCTGCCTGGTAATTGTCTTTCACACTCTTACACTGTGCTCAGTGGGGAGAGGATGGAAATTAATCTCACTCAGGTTCCATTTGTTCCAAACTTACAGAATCTTATTATTACAGGCAAGAGAATAAGCATCTTCTCCTTCTTGTAAACTTTCATTTGTCCTCACACCCCCAGAAATAAATTGGATTTTAAAGCCTCTCAGAACATAAACACACTGTTCTCATTGCAATAAAATACTCATTTGCAGAAATCAAAATAATTCCTCTATGCTTATTAACCAATGTTCTCCTCTGTGATCCTCTCATGCTGTCCGTGGCTGGAATGAATTTTAGTAGAGAGGTTTGAGTTATAGTTTAATTTTAATTTGTCAATAAAAACTTTATATTAGAAGGAAAGGAAAAATATGCAGGATAAATTCTTTGTTTAACCCTAAAAATTTAAATGATGTGCAATGACTGTAAGCAAATTGTTAGTGGTGACCGGTGACTTAAGGAAGAGTTGCAAGAAAATTTTATGGGAACAGCAAGAAAACAGGCAATGCTGAGCAGACACAAGAGCTCAGACTGCAACCACTGCATGACCTCAAAATTCCTCTCTCACTGCCATATCAGTTAGTATTAATTGTAATTAATGGAATTATTTTATAAGGAACAAAGTTGACTGTAACTTTACCCTGAAAGCTTTTATTCTTTATTTTTTGTGCTTCTAATGAATAAAACCTTAGTTGTTATCTGAACAATTGCTTCCACAGGAATGGATCTGTACAGGAAACAGTTCCTGAGTGTTGAGTCTCACACAGGTTCAAAAAAAAAATTAGTTTTAGGAGACTCCTGCTCTTCTTAATTGGGAGATTCTGCAATTCTGAACTGCAGCTCAATGGCAAGTCTTGAAGTCGACATGCTGTGAGTGGTCACCATGAGTTCAACCTCATGCAGTTGGGTCCTGTCCCTGCTGCTCCAGCCTGGACAGCAAGGACTTCAACCAGCTGCTCCTGATCTGCCTGTTAGGTATTTGACTGGAAACACCAAAGCCAGTTGGCCTTCAGGTCTTAGTTGAAGCGTGTCCTGGGCCCTCTGAGAGAGGTCACACAGAAGTCTTCTCCCGGAGTTTTGACAGAAAACAGAAGTAGAACAGAAGATATAAAAACTGCAGCTCCACCTCAAACGTGGCAGGTTGAAAAGTTGTGTCAGTGGAAATATTAGAGAATGAAGTCCTCCAGAAATGAACTTTTGAAAGAGGAACACTGTTGTCCTCCTATCCTTCAGGGTCCTATCAAAACTACAGCTCTGTGAGTTGCTTAAGCCTGGTTTTGAGTTTTAATTAGCACAGGACAACGTTGTTGGGGTGCTGCTCTAATATATCACTGGGGCCTTAGAGTTGGGACAGGCTTATCCTAAACCCAGCTCCTCTAAAAGAAGACTAATTTTGGTCCCTCTCTTGGTTTCTTAGTCTAAACCAAGTTGTGCCTCAGATCAAAACATGTGCCAGGAGCAAGGAGCAATGGGGCAGCTCACTTATTCAATGAAGGGGGTTTGGAACTGGATGATCTTTAAGGTTCCTTCCAATCCAAACCCTCCTGAGATTCTAGGAAATGCTAACAAAAAATGTGAACATACTCAGGCACCAGAAATTGTGTGGACGTAGGACCCCTTGAAGGATTTGGGAGCCATTTCCTTCCCATGATGTGGATCTTCTGGCTTTGAAAGCAACCACGGTCTCAGCCGTGGAGAGGAGCTGCCATCCAGACCATGGGGAGAAGTACAGACCTGTAGCTGTAGCTGTGATGAGCTCTTTCTACTTCAACCTTTAGCCTCGAGGAAAGGAGAAGTCAAGAGGAATCAGAGGTGCCTCCCCACTATCTGCAAAGGTAAAGAAGGTCTTTGTGCCTCTTTCAAGAGCCAGGCCCCACTCCCCAGTCCTCCTAAAAGAAGGAGCTCGCAGATCTGACGGCAGCGCCGCAAAGCTCGGAGCAGACCTGAACCCTCCTCTCTGCCCTGGCAACCATTAACCTTTTCCCTCAGATCTCCCAAGGCGAGATGAAAGATCCCTCAAGATCAGAACTCCAGCGAGAGAGTGTGACCCACTCTATTAAGGGCTTGAAACATTGAGACCAAGACCTTGAACTCCATCAAAACGCCAACGAGCAGTTTGTGCACAGCGGAGCGGCGGGAAGGATCAAAGACGCTCCGCCCAACCTCCATAGGAATTGTCCTACTGATTCTGGCACGAGCTGGAGGTAATTGCAAAGCTTTTGTAGCAGCCTGGAGTATGTTTGAAGCAGTTTAACCGTGTTATAACAAAGACATGTGATAATGTCATGTGAAAGGAGCAGGAGTGCTGCAGTGTAAGGCTGGAAAGGCAACCAGGATGAGCAGGGCTTCCTCTTGCTCCTCGCATGGTCCAACGATCCTGCCTAGTTTCTGCTGGCAGAGCAGGGAGCCCTGTGGAATGGCCTCTACATTCCCACATTAATTTGCCTGTTGGTTGGTCATGCCATTGTTCAGGCCCTGCACAATTCCCCTCTGATGGAAAACGTTGCTATCCTGAATTATCAGGTATGACATGACAGTTTGAAGGTGACCAGGGACAGCACCAGGGAAGGGCTGGAGTTGTGCCAGGGCAGGGTCAGGGGGATCTCAGGACAAGGTGGGAACGTTCCATCCCTGGAGGTGTGCTGTGGGGTGGGCAGAGCTGCTCTGCTGGCAGGATCACTGTCCTTGTGACTGAGGGGTTGCAGCTTCCATGGCTTCCCCAAGTTGTCTCCGTTGTCCCCTGCTGGAAGGGGAGGGGTTTATTTGTGGCACACACAGTTCAGCGGAACATTACTCACAGTTTTGTCAACACTTCTCCCGAGTGTTTGAAGAAGCTATTTAAGAACCCTGGGAGTTGGGAAAAATGTTTATTTGAAACATAATGGATGTGTGGAGAAGAAAATCAAAAGTAGTGTAGATGACAGCTTTTTTTTATAGCTGTGGAATGAATAATGTTTTAATCCTTTGCACAGGGGAATGGGTGAGGGAACAAAATAAATCTCTTAAAGGTCACAAGTGGTGCTTTGTCTTTATAATAAAAAAGTTTAGTTTCATACTTTAGAGAGACTTATTTTTCTGCTTTTTTTCTGCTTTCTATAATAAGACTTACAGGCTTATTACTTTCCTCTTAGTGCTACTTAAACTGCCCAGGAAACTATTTTCCTAGTCAGCTTTTAAGATACTGAATTATTTTGTGGCTCTTTTGTGGCTGCTGGCTTTGGAACAGTGGAATTTTCAAGAGCAGTGATACCAATATGATTTCAATAGTGTCTCTTGTTTGTCTTTGCTTGATTCTTCAAAATATCAGCACTAAGGTCATCACCTATAGATGGTCTAGTTACTGAAATAAAGAAAAAATGATGGAGAAATGGTAGTGCCCAGTTGTTTGAAAATGCTTGACAGCAATGTAGTGGTTCCTGATTAAAAGGAAAACAAAAGCCTAGAGGGAGGAAAATACACAGAGTTTCAGCCCCCAAACTACCACTGGAGAATGTCTACTGAGCTTTTACCTTGTCAGCCCATGAGTTGAAGTTCTTTTTTACACAGAAACACAGGATATGCTGGGTTGGAAAGGACCCACAAGGACCATCCAGTCCAACCCTCAGCCCTGCACAGACACCCCAACAATCCCACACTGTGCCCCTGAGGATCATCCAAACCCTCCTGGAGCTCTGGCACTCGTGCCCAACTTGCCACCCACAGGGACCCCCAGGGCCCTTTCCCAGCACTGCTTTCCAACCTCTCATTCCCAGTCTGTCCATCCATCTGGGGTTGTCCCATCCCAGGAGCAGAATTAGCACTTCTCCTTGTTGAACTCCCCATGGTTGGTGACTCCCAGCCCTCTGCCCTTTCCAGGTCTCTCTGCAGGGTTTCTCTGAAGGAATTGAGAGCTCCTCCCAGTTTTGGCTCATCTTCACCTTGCTCTGTGTCCCTTCCAGTGCTGCTTCCAGGTCACTGATGATGTTGAAGGTCACAGGTCCCCTGTGGAACCCACTAGTGACAGTCCCCAGTCTGATGCCACCCCAGTCACTGTGCCCGACCCGTGATTGCTCACCAGTTGCTCAACCCCGCCAGGATGTTTATCCAGCTGGACAGTTTGTCCTGAAGGATGAGGGAGAGACAGGATCAAAAGCTTTACTGCAATCCCAAAATATTTCAATTAACGAGGAGCCCTTCTCAGGCTTTGGGGTGCCTGTGGCAGCAGGTTGGTGTTGGCCAAATTCCACCTGCCTTGGGGCATTTCTTGCTGGCCTGGAAGAAACATTTGACTCAATGTGCACCTCTGAGCTGTGAAGAAAACTGTGATTACAGTGCTTGGAATTAGAGCTGTTACCTTGGAAAACTAAACAATTAACAAGTGAAGTTTCCCTTGATTAATGATTAATGTGGAACTGCTGCTATTGTCTTTGGCAGACCATTGAGTCCGCTGGTTGTGTTTGGAAGGCAGCAGTGCAGCTCAGATGGCAAAGCAGAAGCTCTAATGGAGCATTTTGAAAGGTTTCAAAAGCACTGGAAGTGTTATTTAAATCAATAATTTGAAAACATATTGAAAATAGTAAATACTCACCAGCGCTGCACATAACATTTGGTAGTTCATGTACCATAAATGCAATACTGGTATTTTCCTTATCAGAGTTACTAAGTGAGGCCATAAAACTTCCTCGACTTTTCTGGTGGAGGAAAACACTAAAAAATATTGAAGGAGTAAATATGACATTTTTGTTTGGAATTTAGAGTGAAGATATAAACAAATTCATCACATATGAGTATTGGCTTTTTCTCTAACTTCCTGGTAGCAATCCCAAGCTCCAAATATTTGAGTTTACAAAACCTGTAATTCTAAACTGAGATAAAACTACTCTCAATAAATAAATTTCAGGTTGCTGGAAATTATTTGTAGTTGGGATAGTTTTAATCAATGGTCTCTGTTCAATAGTTTTCTTCAAAGCTCTGTGAATGTTGACAGCATTGAAGGCTGAATTTTGAGCCTTTACTTCAGGCTTTAAAGAGCTGCCTTTGGATTAATAAATGGTATTTGCAAAAAGCCTCTTTAGTTTAATAATATTACTTGAAATGTTGCAGTGATTAGGCTACAACAACTCGTCTTTGATGCTTTGGAGGCTTCAAAAGTGTGTGGCTCCTCAGGAGAACGATTTCCTTGTCTTGTTTGTCTCTGGTAAACACATTGCACAGAACTTCCTTGTGAGACCTGTCAGCCAGGGTGCTGCTCTCTTTCTTTATAATTTTAATAATATTTATTATTTAATAATTTTATCTTTGGAGTGTTGACATTACTGGTGTGGGAACCACAGGCAGCATCAGCAGAGTGATGCACAGAGGGCTCAGGGGGCACAGAACTCTTGTGGTTCTTACCCAGGCAAGGATCCAAATGCCACTGGTGATGTCCTTCCTGAAAAGCTGAGGTTGCAACTCCCCTGGCACAACCTGAGGCCATTTCCTCCCATCCTGGGAGAAGACACCAACACCTCTGACCCTGGAGGTTTTACCTGCTGGGGCTCCTGCTTTCTTCTGTGGCTTCTGCAACACAAACATCTAGATAGACCCTGTTTGCATCCCAAAGAAAGTCAGGATGGAAAGGTTTTCTTGTGCCCCATCAAGTGCAGAACTTGTCAGAAGGAAAAGCAAAAGGGTTTCTTGCTCTTTTAATCCAAGATTTTAAGAGACAGTGATGTCTTACACCTCACCCCACACAGCAGCAAATGAACAGTGTTTTTATCTGGCTTGTGTCATGGAGCTATAGAATCCTGAAGGTTGGGAAAGACCTCCAAGGTCATCAAGTCCAATTTTTGACTGAACAGCCCACTAAACTAACTGAAATAGAAAGGCAATAGCCAAAATTAGGCTTTACACACTGGACAAGGGGCCCCAAATTGTTTTAAAAGTTGATGTTCTACTGCTGGCCTGGCAGTCACTGAACAAGCTCAGTCACAAAAATAAAACTGTAAGAAAAAGAGCAAAAACAAAAATAAAAGACTCCCCCAAATCAGAAGAATATTAATAACCAGATAAACCAGCTCTGTTGCTTTTAAGAACACAGAGGAAGAAATTCCAGCCAAGGAAATGAATTGGAAATGAGGAATTTGCATGAAGTGCACCATCTGAAAAACAAAACCTCCAAGCTAAAACACTGCTAACACAGACTGTGAAAACAGCCCGTCTTCAAAGTCCTGGGAGTGCTGATTACTTACCCACAGTGTCACTGCCAGGGGAACTGTGTGGCACCCCAGCCAAACAACCCCGGCACTTCTGGCAAGGCGTTTTTTCACTCTTCTAAAACAAATTCGTTAAAAACAAACACGGTCTGAAGTACTTTTGCATCTCCAAAAACACACACTGCTGGGAAAACATCAGCAGAGACACGGTGCAGGAAACACAGATTCACTCATTTCCACAGCAGTAGAGATAGAGCCAAGAGCACTTTCTGAAAAGTTAAGAGGGTTTTGCTTTCAATCCATGGAGTCCAAAGAGGCTGAAACACTGAACCCAGCTAAGGTCCCACATGGAGGTTTATCCTTGAAACAACTGTGGCTTCAAGGGGTTTCCACAGCAGGCAGTTCAAAGGCTTCAGTTTGGCCACTGTGCTGTAAAAGAATATTTAGCTGTCTCCATCTTTCTTGGTGTTTTGAAATAGGGGCTGTTTGATGTGCAGGCACAAGTGATGGAGCAGCATCCCCTCCTCAGGAGACAGAGCTATCCCAGGTTGCTCAGATCAGGGGAGCAGAGTTGATGCAGGGACCTGTTTCATGCCCACAGCAGCAGCAGCCCAAGCAAAAGGTCATTAATATTTGCTTGCCTTGCACCAAGGCATGAGAACACTAAAATAGGGTCTGGCAGTGTTGCAAAGTGCCTCTAGCAATGGTTTTTTTTTTTTTTTTGCAAGAGTGGAACACTCAGAGCATAAATATATCCATTTACATAAATATATGCAACCACAAAGTGGTCATCAGAGACCCGTGGTACAGTTGCCGAGAGAGAGAAGGGGAAAGTGCTTGGAAACGGCAAAATCAGCAGGATAAGAATAGGGAACTGAGAAGCAGCAGAGATGTGTGTTGGGACCAGATAATTCTACAGAGTCAGCAAGAAAGGAGCCCAGTGAAACCAGAAAAAGTCCTGGTCTCAAAAATGAATTCAACTCTGACAAGGGCAGATGGGATTGTCCCATTTTCTTTTGGGAGGAGGGCATAAAACATCAAGAGTGGGAAAAGAAAGCTGGGGAGGAAAGAGGGCTTTGCTTCCAGCTCCTGCTTTCCAGCTGACTCTGCCACAAGCACTCCTGCAATATCTTCTGCCAGGCCAGCTCAGACTCCCCAACCTGATGCTGAAATCTGATTACTTCCTGTCATTTGTCCATGGGCTGTGTTGGGAGTGTTTTGTTGGTTTGGATTGCTCAAGGCCAGGTTGGAGGAGCCTGGGATAGTGGAATGTGCCCCTGCCCATGGCAGGCAGTAGGAAGGGATCAGTTTGAGGGTCTCTTCCAACCCCAATCATCCTGGGATTCAATGGTTCTATGACCAGTGTGGTCAGTGCACAAAACATACCTGGAATAGTTGCAGAAGACTCTTGTTGCAACCTATTCCTTTATCCTTATGCCATAATTGGAATTCAAGCCACAGTTCCAACTGAGTTGTGCCCCAGTATCCACTGGAAGCCTCAAAATACTCTCCCTGTTCCATGGGGGAGGAAAGAAATTACTGGAAAAGGCTTTTCTTTTGGCTTGTTCTTGGGAGAGGGAGTGCAGCACACACTGCTCTGCAAGCACAGAGTGTGCAAGATGCTCCTGTAACTTCTGAAATCCGAGTCAGACCTGCCCCCAGACAGGCTCACTGACACCTGTGCTCCAGGAAAGCACTTAGCATATTGAGAGAAAGTTTTATTAAATGGCTCAAGCCAGAAAACAGAGAAAGTGAACTGACCTCAGGCAGCCAAAATTCACCTTTGCAGTCACCACAGGGAAATTGCTCCTGCATTTTTAGGAATGTGAAATACTACTTTTGGATTCAAAGAAACAATCCCGACAGACAAGGCAAATGATGCAAACAGGGCAATAAGAAATGAATCATCTGCATGAGAATCTCAGACTGTTCATCACTAAGAGTCATTTGTTTGCAGGGACATTCCCAGACAACCTGCTATATCCATGCTCCACAATTTCATGGATTGAAGGAGCTGGGAACAACACTGAAAACACTTGTAGGTTCACTGAAACAGGAGAAGAGGCCAAAATCCAAACCTCCAAACTCCCGAGTGACTTTGGTCACTTTTAACTCTGGGACCTCGCCCCATATCCATGAATGGCAGAAGCATGTCCTGGATCTCACTGCAGGGTTCCATTTAGCACCTCCTCCTGAAATGCTGTTATTCAAGTCCCCAAAAAAGCCTGCAGAGCAGAACTGTGCTCAAGAATTCATTTATCAAGAGATGCAACAATAGAAAGCTTATTGCCCTAGGGAGGCACCTTTTGCAGATTATATACATTTGGGGGAGGTGGGGGGCACTGACTTCCAAATTATTCGGCAATTATTTATTTCCTTTACAAGGCATAAATGGTCACTGCAAGTACTCACTGATTATTTGCCACCCCTTTTTGTGTTCTCTTGCCAAGACTTGCAGCATTTCCTCAGGGCTGTTGGGCTGTGTGATGGTTTTAGAGTTAAACCGGCAGGAGAAATGAATCCAACTCAGAATGGGATTGCAAGGCAGAATAACAATGTAATAAAAGATCACAAAATACACTGAGACAGAAGGAGAATTCGTTTGTGCCACAAAAAAACACCAGATGTGCAGCCCAGCCCAGTGGGGCACGAGCAGAATGGAGCTCACCAACCCCTGTGCTGAGCACCACCTGCCCCCCACCCCGAGTTCAAAGTAAAAAGAAAACAAGAAACAAACCTGTGGGTGACAATGATGGTTGCAGTCCAGTGGCAGTCTCAATCTGGTTGAGGCTCTGCTCCTCCTCTGGATCTGAAGAGCCCCCAGTCCCAAACTCCAAGCTTATATCCACTTGGGCTCATATGGGAATGCCCAGTCCCTCCCCCAGGGTGGAGATTTTCACAATGGGTGATTTACTCTGTGAGATGAACAATGGCATATTTTTGGCATCCCTGACGGCCCATGAGCAGACATGACCCTCTCAGGTGGGTGAGGAGGCAGGAAAGCTTCCTTATCTCACAGAAATTCCTAAACACCAAGTTTTTACCCTGAGGGGTGGGGTGTGCCCTGGGCAGCTGCTGCCAATGGGCCATGGGGAGCAGTTCATGAGAAAAATGCCATAGAGGGTTTAGAATCCACACCCACCCAGTGACAAACTGATCCTGGCTACTAAAACCAGGACAGGCTGCTACTTGTTTGGAGTGGCTCCTGTTTACATCCCTGGGAAGAGTGGGAAACTCTGCTCTTGGGTTTCTTTTCTGCAGGATCCTCTCAGGATCTCATTGTCCTCCTCATCCCTCCTTGCTTCTCTTCTGAGATGCTGCTGCCCCTCTAAAGAACACACAACTTGTGTGGCTGAGCTCAGCCCGTGTATGGATGGAGAATTAAACCACACAGTGAAGCCTGAAAAGCTGCACAATCCAGTTGAAATGAATAAAAAGGGTGTTAAGATTTGAGCATCATTAGTGCCAACTTTGCACAGAAATCAGTGATTTTCCAAGGGTGTTCTGAAACACAGCTAGGACTGGAGAACAGTCCGTGTTGCTCAACAAAAATTGACAATGCTTTTTAAAACCATGAGTTTTAGCTCCCCACAGAAGCTGGGAAACTTGTATTTCTAGTTGAAACAGCTTGGTTTAAATACTAAATATAAAGATATTTTTAAATACTGAATAGCTGTCTAAACCTTTTTAAAGTCATATATAGGGGTATGTGTGCATACCCATATATATATATGCAAGAGCACCTTGTTCTGATACATATAAAGTCATATATATTATTTAAATATCCTCCTGATTTTCCATACACAGGTGTTGTTTTGAGAGAGGGGATGTTTGTTTGTGTGTGGGGGTTTTTTAGGGGCCAACTTTCCTCCCAAATCCTGATCATTCTCAGAATTCCTGGAGGCAAGAAGTGACCAAAATTAAAACTTTCCCTGACCCAAAGGACATAGCAGAGCTCAAGCCATTTCAGAATGTCTTGAAAATTGATAAACTCAGAAGGTAAAATGTAGGAGAGATTGACTGAGTCCCTTCCCACCACTTAAGGCTCATTTCCTACAATTAATATGGCTCTTTACCTCCAGCCCATGTCAGCACAGCCCTGAAGATCTGCTTCAGGCAAGGTGGCACGAGGAGACAGATGGTCACAGTTTTGGGTGAGTGACTCTTCTTCCCCCCAAAAAAAACCCTCCTTCTCATGAATGAGTCCCTTCAAATCTCACACCCAGTGTCCACCTGGCCACAGGTAGCAAGGAAATGATATTTATAACTCCCAACAGAATGAAAATGCATTGTTTGAACATTTCCACTGTAAATCCATCCTTCTGTATGCTGAGGCTTTCTCTGCTTTGTGGGCCTTTCATTCACTTGCTCTGGGTGCCAATTTTCAAGAAGTCATGGGTATTACTTTTTTTAATCTATTCAGATGTGGTGTAATTTGCTTCCAGATACATCCTATTGACTAAAAAAAAAAAAAAAGAAGAAAACTCTAATTTTTCAGTTTCCCCCAGATCAGTTTGTCATAATTTGATTAATTCCCCCCTCATCTTCTTCTTGCTTTCTAATGTAATAAATCAGCCTAATAAAATTATTGTCACTTTCTTCATACAGGCAGGAAAAAAGAGAGTTTGTCTTCACTGTCAGCAGTTGGCACAACCCTGACAGATGAAGTTTTTTAAAAAAATATGAACAAGCAAAAAATGCAGAGTGCACAAACCACAGCTCCTGGCCAGGGCTAAATAGACAGGACTCCTATTAATCACTCCCCCAATTTCCCCCCCAGTTTCTTCTGCCCCACCCTCAGGCAGGAGTTTGCAGTGGAATTTGCCATTGTAAACAACAGGATGGGGGGGAAGAGGAGGAGACTTTTGCAAAAGCAGCGAGTCCTGAAGGAAGCTCTGATTTTCCTCCCTTTGCAGTTGCTCATCCTGGAGCTCACTTTGGTTGCATTCCAGACTTCGGAGCAGCTGCTGGTGGGAAACGTGGAATTCCAGCGTCCTTCTCCACAACCAGAGGTCATATTTCCTTGGCAAACGATGCTCCTCTGGTGTGTCTTTGTCTCCTGGAATATTCCACACGCAGCTTATTTTGAGAATCATCTCTTCCCTCCTTCCACCTCAAACTGCTCCAGTGATTAATCTGCTTAATTTAAGTGCAGAAGAACATTCTTAGGTGAAGGTTTTCATTTTACCGACTTTCCTAAAAACTTTTCTGTGGAGCAAGAGCAGCTAATTAAGAATTTTCTTGCTGCCAATATCACATAATGAAACTAAATCACAAAATTATACAGTAACTGGGAATAATCTGAATCTGATAATGGCATGATTCATTTCCCCCCAAATGAGAGGAATACGAAGGAATAAGGGATAGAATCCTCACCTGGAATATTTTTCCTGCTGAAGATTCATTTTGAAGATGGCAGAATCAGATTGGAACAGGCTGTGCAAATGAGAAGAAAATAATTTACTTTTATGTAAGTGTCATTATACTTGGCTTAAATCTCACCAAAAAAAAAAAAAAGGAATTTCAATTAAATCTACAATATCCTCAAATTAAAAACCTCAGACTGATGATGGATGTGAAATGGGAAAATTTTCCATAGAATGAGAAGAAACTTTGGTACACAGGAATAAACTGTTACAAATGTTATTAATATCTTTTTTATTTTTTTTTTTACATGACTCGTTGACTTGAGCACCAGAACATCTTTGCTTCTGTCCTCCCTCCAGATGTTGTACCTGCACTGATGTCTCACAGCTGGACATGGCCTGGACAGAACTGTCACACTTGCCAAGCTGTTGGACTTCAGAACTGTTGTTCTTCCACTAACGTGGTGGAAGGAGAGCCTGGAGCAGCCTGTGCAAGAGCAGCTGCTGGACAAAGGGACACAGACTGCTCTTTCCACACATTTGAAGCATTCAAGGGTTGGTTCTGTTCTGTTCTGCTGGTGGCCAGCGCACCTGAAAGGTGACTTTACTCCCTTCTGTTGCTGTAAAACATGTAAATTCACAGTTCAAGTCTGGAAAACAAAGGGCAGATCAAGAGTTTCTTGCAGGTTTGCGCTCACCAGTTACACCCTCTGGTGTGACTGTGTGCTCACTGAAGGAAAACTGGCAGGAGAAATGAACCCAACTCAGAATGAGACTGCAAGTCACAATAACAATTTCATAAGAAGATCACAATAAATACACTGATAGAGAAGGAAAATCCGTTTGACCCCCAAAAGCAGCTGTGCAGCCCAGCCCAGGGGGGCACGAGCAGGATGGAGCTCACCAACCCCTGTGCTCAGCACCACGTGGGGCCCTGAGTGCAGAGTAAAGAGAAAGAAGGAACCTGCTGGTGAGGATGGTGGTCAGTCTGGTCCAGAGTGGCAGTCACAGTCCTGGTGAGGCTCTGCTCCTCCTCTGGATCCCACCAGAGATCCCAGTCCCAAAACCCCAACTTATCTCTGCTGGGGCTCAGATGGGANCAAACTGGGCCTGGCTGTGATAACCAGGGCAGACTGAATGAGCACTGGTGCAGAATTACCAATCAGTGAAAGAATTAACAATTAGCAGTAGTCATGCGCTTTGCTCCTTGGAGATGTGAAACTTTTTGAATGAAGGTTCATTGACAACCTACGTGAGACTCACTCCAGAGGTGCATCCATCTGGGTTTCTTCATGGTGAGAGCTCACATCCCAAACTCTACAAATATTAATTGTGGGAGGGATTCCAAAGGCCTATTCATGTTATGTAAACCATACTCATTTTTTGAATGGGCCTTTTCATGGATGGAAATGTTTCCACAATTAAACAAAGTCCCCGGTCACAACAGAAAGCACAGCAGGGTGAGGTGGAAAGATCAGAAGCGACCTAGCAGTGAGAGCTAAATCCAGTCCCCTGGGGCAAATACTTTGTCCATCATATTATACAAAAATATATATTTATTGCAAGCTTCTTCTGGAAAACTCAATGGCAATACCAGTTGGTTTCCCAGTGCCAGAGAGCAGGGTTAGATGGGATATTGGGAAGGAATTCCTGGCTGGGAGAGTGGGCAGGCCCTGGCACAGGGTGGGCAGAGAAGCTGTGGCTGCCCCATCCCTGGGAGTGTCCCAGGCCAGGCTGGATGGGGCTTGGAGCAGCCTGGGCTGGTGGGAGGTGTCCCTGCCCATGGCAGGGGGTGGCACTGGGTGGGCTTTGAGGTCCCTTCCAACACAAACCATTCTGGGTATCTATGGAAAACACTTTTGAAGTAAATATATTTTATATTTTTGCATGTTTCCTGCCCATGGTTTTTTCCTTTGGGATACAGATCTGCTCTCAGAGCTGCACTGCAGTTGTTAAACTGCTGCTGGATTTCTGGGGTGGACTCATTTCTCATGGAAGCAAAAGGCTCCTTTGCTCCCAGGAGGAATATTGGAGCAGGGAGGGACAGCTGCTACCCCAGGGACAGGAAGAGGGACAGATGTGAGGACATGTCCAGCAAAGGGGGGTCTCCCCAGAGGGCAGGGTCAGGGACAGGTTTAGTGGCTGAAACCAGTCAGGCCATCCCTGTCATATCCAGGTCTGGGAGAGGCTGTGGCTGACCTGGAGATTCCCACATCCTTAGGAAGACACCCCAAGGCCATGGAGGGGATGGGAGCCCCAGGTGAGAGTGATCAGGGCACCAGGGCCATGGCACTGCCACCTTGCCAAGTGTTTGTGCCCATTCTCCATCCATGACCCCAAAGCTGTGGGAGAGCTCAGAGCACACTGCTGGCACTGCGATAGCAGGGCTGATTTCCTGCTGAGCACAGAGTTTGTTTGGAGAGAAGATAACAAATGTCTGTAGTGCTCTGGAAGCACCATTTGCTCTCCATTTCAGAAGAGAATCAGGGGTTTACATATTGAAGATGGAATTTTTAGTGTGATACTCCTTACACAAAGTGAAATGGAAAATATATATAAAGCAATAATACCAACCAGCTTCTTACAATGCCATCTGTAGAATCATGATTTCCCTCCCTTATTGCAATGTACACATTCATTGCTCAGATAAACCACCCTGAATAAATCTTTTGATCTTCTTACTAAATTGGGACATAAAAACATTAAGTAGGATTGCTTTTGAAATCTAAGAAATAGAAAAACATTCTTTGCTTCATTAGGGATGGGGTTTCAAAGACATACAATCAAACCAGCACATGAAAATCTGGGATAAAAAAAAAAAAAGGCATGAAGATTCAACTGTTTACTCTGTTTAAAAGATTAACTGTTTCTTAAGTTAATATTTAAGAAGCTGTATGGAATTTAAAAGAACCCCAAATCCATTCCACATAGCTGTGCACTGATCCAGCTATTCCAGGTATGAATCAAGGCCTTGGCTTTGATATTCCAAGAGAGAAATGAAATAACCTGCTGAAAGGTGTCCAGTGTGACAGGGGATGAAGTGCAAACCTATCACTGAGAAATCAGACTCTGATTTCATATTAAATTTGTGGTCTCTGAAATGCTGATGACAAATAAATATTCGTTTCCTTACAGTTCCTGTCCTTTTGGCTGGAAGGGATCATGGATGACATAAAGATTCTTCAGGCAAATTCATGTTTAACCTGAGAAAGGCAGAAACTTCCACAGCTGCCTCAGGTCAGAGTTCCTCACTCTTTAGCTGAGAGAGGGAAGATGCATAGTTGGGTTGGGCCTCATTAAGACTGATTGAGTTAAAACAGGAATAAGTAATATTCAACTGAAATAAGCCAGTCTATTCCATTCCTTACTGTTCTCCTCTATACTTTATCTACTCTATCAAAATTACTTCCAAAGTAAACAATTATGATGGCTAAAAGAGGAGATTGAGTATACAGATGAAAAATGAGCAGCAGACATCAAACTATTTATCACATTGTTATGCAGATGTATCAAGTGTTAAAGGAATCAAAGATGCCTGAAGAGGAAAAATTAAAGAATGATTGGTATAGTCACAGAATCCCTGGGTGGGTTGGGTTGGAGGGACCTCAAAGCCCACCCAGTGCCACCCCTGCCATGGGCAGGGACACCTCCCACCAGCCCAGGGGGCTCCAAGCCCTGTCCAACCTGGCCTGGGACACTTCAGGGATGGGGCAGCCACAGAAGAAGACATCTGATGTTGTCCACAGTACAATTTATTCAGTTTATATTAAAATTATAGGTTATGTATGAAGGTTTAAGTCCTTTCTTGCTTCTCTCTTATGGTACAGGCAGCATTTTTTGGCACAAAGTTGGAAACACTCCCAAAACTTTCAGCAAAAAAAGATGAGGACAAAAATGAGCAACACATCTAATAATGACTGGTTGCATTTTCCATTTGAAACTAGTTCTTTAGCTTTCCTACCCTGTATTATTTACCTACTAACATTAATTTATAACCTATTCAGATTTGGCCTGAATGGCCTAGAGATTAAACATGACCCACTGGAACCTACAGCTCCCTGTGACCCAGAAAACAAACAAAAAACCAACCAACCTAATTCAAGTACATTAAAAAGTGTGAAAGAAGCCTTTTCTCTTGCAGAATTCAGAAGGTGATGGCAATAATGTTTATTTCCCTAACATGAATAAACCTTAATTTTATCTGTTATAAGTGGAGATGAACAGGCAAAACTATTACACTGAAATTAAACCTTCTCCCTGCAGTGCTATAACAGAGATAACTGGGAGATGAGGCAGGAAAGAACCTGTAATGTATTCAAATATCAAACACTAAAGAGTAAAAGAAGAAGAAACCCCTCCCAGTCATAATTTTCCAGATTTTTCTCTCATTTACCCTTTTTGTGTCATTTAACTTCATTTAATACATTCAATACATGAAAACAAAGAGTCTCTGCTCTCCATCTGCTCTGTTTGGATTTGCTGCCTTTTTTCACACCTAGGAATTTAATTCAGAAAGCATAATCTCACTATCATATTTTCATCAAATGGAAAACTAAGCAAAGAAATCCATAAGGGCTAGAGATCCTCAATCTGTGGATAAATAAGAGATATTTTGAAATAATAAAAAGTTTCCTGTGCAGCTTCTTAAAGCAACAGCTTTATGAAAGAACAAATGAAACTGTGGTATTGCCATATCCCTGCAAATCCATCAGATCCCAAAGAATATTTAGCTGATGCAGATGCTCTGGAAAGGAAGTCTTTAAATTAGATGGACATTTGAGTCTGACAGGGGAGAAACACAAAATACAGATGTCTCATGTACAGGGAAATACCCAAATTGTTGCAGACAGGAGTGTCTGCAGGGTTACATCCTTCACACCTGAGTGACAGGAACAAGGTAGTGACTGGCTGTTTTCACGGAATTGTTTTGCATTACCAAAACTAATGAGGGCAGTGTGAGAAGTGTGCCCTTCTGACAGCTGGAGCTGCTGGCAGCATGTTGGCATGGTGGCACATCCAGCCCACCGGGTCTGGAACAGGCACTCATAGAGGGATGCTCCATGTACAATGTAGGATCACAGAATTCCAGGCTGGTTTGGGTGGGAAAGGACCTCAAAGCCCACCCAGTGCCACCCCTGCCATGGGCAGGGACCCCTCCCACCAGCCCAGGGGGCTCCAAGCCCCATCCAACCTGGCCTGGGACACTCCCAGGGCTGGGGCAACCACAGCTTCTCTGCCCACCCTGTGCCAGGGGCTGCCCACCCTCCCAGCCTGGAATTCCTTCCCAATATCCCATCCACCCCTGTCCTCTGGCACTGGGAAGCACAGACTGGTTCCAGGACTTCCCCAATCTCACAGGGAAGAACGTGCAGCTCTGCAAATACGTTTCATGCATTTTCCTAAACCCTCTGTCAGGGCTCTGCAATCTTTGGCTCCACTGGGTGATATTTCCACTTCAACCAACATCTGGGAAACAAAATCCAGCGCTGATGTAGTTCATTCCTGAATGAGCCACAAAATTGTCATGTTTCCACCTTGAGAGAAACTGTCCTTCTGTTTTTGGAACTGCTTCATCTTTTCCAAGAGTTCCTTCAGTTCAGGAGGAAGGCTTGTGGCGAAGGAGCTCTCAGGAACGACACATTTGGACCAGCCATGAGAAACCTTCAACACTGTGACTCAGAGCTCTAAAAACTATCTTCTCCTCCAGGTCACCAGGAGTGGGGAAAGAATGGTTCAATGAAAATGTCAGAGGCTGTGTTCTCCTGGAGGCCTGTCTGAATGCTGACAAAGTCCTTTTCCAATTCCCTTGAAAATGGGTTTGGGAAACGTTTATTAGTTGTCCCTGAAGTGCCTATAATTACTCTGTGGTGCTGCTCAGGCTGTGCCTGGGGGCTGCTCTGCACACCCTGCCTCTTGTCATTCCCTGCCTCTTGTCATTCCCTGCATGGGCTCTGACAACAGAGATTCGATTTTCAGCACAGGAAAACTTCTGATGTCCTTTGTGATCCTCAGTCATGCACAGCTGCTACAGCTGATGCTGAGCATTCCTGCAGATCAAGTTTTACAAGTCCAGTGTTAATACACCTTTGCTTACTTATAACTTCATTTGTCATAGGATCATGGGATCCCTGGGGCTAGCAAAGCCCCCCCACCCCCCTGAGCCCACCCCGTGCCCGATGCCCACCCTGTGCCCCAGCCCAGAGCTCTGAGTGCCACGG
>VXAU01002217.1:41485-77934 GCA_013399695.1 Formicarius rufipectus | reverse complement strand
ACCTCCCTGGGCAGCCCCTGCCAAGGCCTGACCACCCTTTCCAGGAGGAAATTCCTCCTGCTGTCCCCCCTGCCCCTACCCTGTCCCACCCTGAGGCCATTGCCTCTCCTGCTGTCCCCATTCCCTGGGAGAAGATGCCAACCAAACTCCACAGTGCTGGAGGTTCTGGTAGCCTGGAATGATGTGGAATAGCACTTTAGGCAAACATTCTTTCTTTGGTAGTGCTGGTTTTTAGGGACTGTATGTACACTGACCTTGGAGGGAACTCCTCATCATCCCCACTCAGTCATCCAGTTTATGCTCTGTAAGTCTGGCAACATGAGAATTCAGTTCACTTCAGAAAAATTCCAAACCAAAACAATGCTCTCCAGGGGGATATCTGAGACAATCCAGGCAATAACAGGAATTCAGTCCATAGGATCAGATTAGACCCAGTCTAACTCAAAATCCTCCAAATTCCATCTGTTTGTCACTAATCTGCATGGCTTTCCCTGAAGGGGCTCCAGGAAACATGGAGAGAACT
Source organism: Formicarius rufipectus (assembly GCA_013399695.1). Lineage (NCBI taxonomy): Eukaryota > Metazoa > Chordata > Aves > Passeriformes > Formicariidae > Formicarius > Formicarius rufipectus. The sequence goes on along the minus strand of VXAU01002217.1, from coordinate 77,411 downwards.
GTTGTAAGGGATGGAAGGACAGGACAAGGGGAATGATTCCCACTGCCAGAGTGCAGGGATAGATGGGATATTGGGAAGGAATTCCTGGCTGGGAAGGTGGACAGGCCCTGGCACAGGTTGCCCAGAGAAGCTGTGGCTGCCCCATCCCTGGGAGTGTCCAAGACCAGGTTGGATGGGGTTTGGAGCCACCTGGGCTGGTGGGAGGTGTCCCTGAGGGTGACACAGGGTGGGCTTTGAGGTCCCTTCCCACCCAAACCATTCCATGATTCCGTGATTTTGGGGTGTTCCATTTCTTTCCATGCCTATACAAAACTGTTCAGGAGACATCTCACTTGCTGAAATGAATCAGCTTCATTCCAAATATTCATATATTTCAGAATTCTCACTCAGCTTCTGATTTCCAAAGTTAACATAAAAACGATCACTTTTCTCAGGAAAACAAAGATGTTGCAAGAAATTTGCAGGTCGTGGGCTCCATTAATTTTATGTCAGCAAATAAAACTGTTTTTCAGAGGCAAATGTAGTCACTTTTCCACAATTCTCCTTAGAGCTGCCTTTAAGATGCTTTTGCCATGTCATCTTTGTGAAATGACACAGGTAATGGCATAGCAGATCTCTTTGCTTCTGATATCCACAGACCACTATCCTAAAATATAACCCTGTCCAGCCTCTAATTTGAACAAAAAGGTGGTTTACTTCGTGAATTTACCTTCTGGTTCCTCCAACTGTTAGTCCTAATATAAAAATGGAGATATTCCTTATGGACGTTGAGCATTAATTTATTTAGGAATCTAATAAATGTCAGGATATTGATTCCCCTTTTCATTGTATTAACTCCAACTTTCAGTACAAAGTATAAAACCAACATGAACAGAATGAAAAAATCAGAAGAAATATGAGTTTTGTGACGTCAAAGGTGCTGGAAAATGACTTTTATTATTTTGGATCCATTTAAATATGACAAAAAATATTTAAAACATTAGTCAAGAGATGCAAAAAAAAGGCAGAAAAAAAAAAAAGGGCTTCAATTATTTTTGGCACCTTAAGAAAAAAAAACAAACATTACTGAGAGCTTATAAAGCTTTGCAATATTTTCATTTGCTATTCTAAAATAACTCTGGGTTATCTTCTGAAAGGAGACATGGCAGCACAGTGCTGAGAATGCTTTAGAAAGGACACCTCTCCAGAATTGCTGAACTGGAGACAAAAGCAGGAAACGTTGCAGCTCTGACACGTGGGGTGGCCGTGGGTGCACCCGAGTGAGATGTTCCTCAGCAGGGCTGCAGTGCAGCCCTGGGCCTTCCCCAGCTCTCTCACTTGGCCTACGGTCCATGAGCATCTCCTTCCTAGAGGAAAGGCAGGTTGTGCAGGGACCATTCCAGCTGTAAGAGATGATTCCAACTGTAAGAGACCATTCCAGCTGTAAGAGACCATTCCAGCTGTAAGAGATGATTCCAGCTGTAAGAGATGATTCCAGCTGTAAGGGATGATTCCAGCTGTAAAAGATCATTCCAGCTGTAAAACATCATTCCAGCTGTAAGAGATGATTCCAGCTGTAAGACTGCAGTGAGGGAGGAGAGGTTGACAAGGAGGGTGACCCCAGATGATCCCACTCTTTGCCTCCTCCCAAAGCACTCCCAGAAAAACTCTGGGTAATGCCCGTTCCACACAAGGCAAAAGACTGTTCCCTGCCTGGCTCTGGAACTTGTCCTTGCCCATCTCAGCACAAGCACTTCAGAGAAGAAAGGTTGCTCTTTTTTTCTTAAGAGGGGAATTTCCTGCAGCCATAAATCTTCCCAAAATTCATCCATTACAACTTTCAGAGGCTTCAGGGGTTGAAATGTATCTGTTTGCTTGACTGTCGGGGCTTAAAAATCACTAATTCGTTTCCTTTACCCCAGGGAAGGGTCTTGCAATGGGGCAGCTTGAATTTTGGGCCATTTATTTTGACATAAAAACTATTTTAAATAACTTTGGAGACTATAGAAATACACTAATTCAAATATATCTCCAATATCAGCATCTAATGGTACCCAGGAATAAATAGAGAAAACCTTCTCCAGGAAGAAAAGGTCAAATGTGCAAAAAATTGTTGGATACCCCTGAGATGATTTTTGAAATTCGAGGAAACTGAAGATTTTAAGGCCTAAAAATCAGTTCTGCATATCTGGAAACATTAAAAGGAAATGTTTCAGTCCATCTAATTCACAGCCTTCATTCTGCATCTGGATTCTTTTCAGATGTATCTAATAAAGTTCGATTTCATTATGATTTTCCAGACTGATTTTTATTCCTCCTGCATTGGAACACCAGGGACGAACTGTAAATAGGGTGGGATGTCATAATCATTGTAACTTTTTAGTTCAGTGGGAGGAAATTACCCGAATTTCGTGTCTCCCATAAGAATATATTGGTACCAAAGAGGAATAATACCAGAAAATAGACCTTCATTGCAGCATTGGTAGAAATCACAATGGAGGCTTTTATTTTATCCAATTCAGCATCTCTTTTGGCTGCTAGGAAAATGTGAATAACCACGTTGGTTCAGGTCAGGCATCTCTCCAGGTCAGTTCTCTGCCTCTTGGATTCAGAAAGGGAGTTCAGCTTCTGTCAAGTAGTTACCAGGAGTTGCCCTCAAAAATATCCTGAAGACACAAAAGGGCAGGACAAAGAGAGACCAAAGAACTTTTTAGTGCATTTTTCATTTCAAATAAGTCTGGCAAAACAAGTTCAAGAATTACTGAAACTACAAAGAGACCTCCCAAAAACCCCAAGACCAAAAAGATGCCATGACAAAAATAATATCATTGAGAATTGCAGTTCTGGAGGAATTTAAACAGAGATTCCAGTTTCCAAGGGGTGAACAACCAAAAGGAACCATTTCCCCAGTAATCACAGTGTTTTAGCTGACTTTGCCATGAATTTTGATCATGGCCGTTCCTCAGCCTTGGTTCCCAGTTTCCCAGCACATTTATCCAGCTGACACTGTCACTAATGGAATGTGTAGGGAAGTGAAGAGGAAAAATAGAGTCATAAAGGTTTGGAACGACCATGAAGATGCCCAAGTCCAACCATCATCCCTCCACATTCCCCACTGACACATGTCCTCAAGTGCCACATCCCACGTGCTTTGAACACTTATAGAAATAAATCAATCAGTTCTAGTCCTCTAAGAGGGATCTTAATATTTTTCTAAAGGTCACATAATAATTTTGGGTTATGATGAGACTGTTCCAGCCTTGCATTGATGTACAAGTTCCTTATTTTATAGGAATCACACCTTTAAAATACCCGTTCTTGGGCTCAGAGAGGACAAGGAAGTTTCTTGGTGCTGGATCTGGGCATTGTGCATTAATTGTCCTTCCACATAGAAGAGAATTCCTACACAAAAGTTTCTCCCACCCAGTCAGATTTTCAGTTTGCAACAGGTGCCCCAGGAAGGAGAGGAAAAGCAGTCAAGAGAAAAATAACATTTATTGCAAAGTGAAAGTCAAAAAAATCAATGGAAAGTCCTCAATGTAAAGAAAGGGAAACTATACCAGGGGAAAAAAATATAAAGGCATCCTTTGATCAGAGGCATTTAAAAATAATATGGCAGTTATTTTTAGTGGATTTTTCAAGGATAAATGAGGCTGAGCATTACAGAGAGCGAAAGATTAGCAGTGGACAAAGTCATGTGTTTTCTTTAACTTTTGGCATAAAATTCCTCCAAATGTCAGTGGCATCATTAGCATTTCAAATATAGGTCAGCTTTTCCACTGCTGGTAAATGGGAATGCAAGAGGTTCCCGCCAGGCTGAAAATTAACAGTGCATTTCAACTTCTCAGTTTTCTATTTTTAAAGACAACTGCCAAATTAATTTTATTTTTCAATCTTACAGGAAGCTTAAAAATTAATTGCAGAGAGAAAAATGGTAAAAGATAAAATAATCAGGCCCAAATGAACTTTTAACAGTCAGCGCATCAATTATTGCCTTTGTCCCATAATTAATACAGAGCTTATGTAAAAAAAAACCCAAAAAAACCCCCAAACCCAACCTGCTCCAGGTTCATCTCAGATGGTTTCAAAATTGAGGGGGAGTTGTATTTATTTTCTAGAATATTGTTCTTTCCAAGACATGTAAAGGACATTTGCTTTGGAATCTGAGTTTTTGGAGGAATAAAAGGTCTGTTTGAAGTAGCTCCCCAACTGGCACCACATCCCAAACTGGCTCTTTTACACCAACCTCTGCCACCAAGCAACTTGTCTTCCACACAGCCACTACTCTCCAGGTCACTTAGAGGAATATATTGTGATTATTCCTGGACAATCACAAACAATCTGAAGTTTGTTTGTCTCCTTTGATTCAAGAACTGGTTCTCTTCCAACTTCTCCTATGGAGCCACGCTTGGGTTTCCTTCTTTGCCGGTTTCCTCTCCACAGGAAGGATTTGGCTCCTCTTTTCTCCCGGTTTTGCCCCTTGATGTTACTCCAAAGAGCAGAGAAAACCACATGAACAGGGGCAGGGTTTGGAAAACTGAGCCTTGGTCCCACCTGGCCATCCCTACTGTGTGGGAGAAGGCTGAGTGGACCTGGTGGGTCTTTTCCAGCCTCACTTTTCACTGCCTTGTGATTATTGAGGAATTCAAATGGAGTGACTTCACTTCCTGAACAACTGAAAGGAGTCAGTGGATGAAGGTGCAGACCTGATGATCTTGGAGGTCTTTTCCAACCTGCTTAATTCTCTGATTTGGCCAACAGTTACAGTGTTTGAACTTGAATTGGCCATGAATTTTGATCATGGCAATTCCTCAGCTTTGTCTCCCAATTTCCCAATATATTTATGTGGAATTTTTGATGAGCCAGCTGATAAGCCTCACAACACTCACTCTGTCCTTCTTCAGGGAAGTACTTTTCCTGTTTCCTTTCCAAAGAAATGTGGAAAAGTTGATGTTTGCAGCTACTCATGGGTCCCAAGCCACATGATCTCCTCTCCTGGTCCCGATGTTTTGTCCTATTGGATTAGCATTCTTTTTTCAAAGACTGACTAAATTGGGATTACTCAGCATAGATGGGGAAAACAGGGAATTCTACAATCTTCAAGCATGGACAGTTTCAACAACAAAAAAATTTTATTTTTTTTTTAAAGGAGAAAGCATTTATTCTGAATATAGAAATAATGAAAGAAATAATTATGATCTAGGAAAGATTATTATTACTTTCCTTCTGCAAATAGTTTCTCTCCCTTATTACACCCTTTCTTCAGTTGGAATAGGATTTGAAGAGTCCAGCTAGTGACCTCACTGATCTCTCTCCTTTGTTGCTGAGGTACATGCTGGATATTCTCTTATTTGTTTCCAGACAAACATTATCCATAACAACTTTGCCTTTAGGAATCTGTTTCCCCTCAGTGTTTCAGAGTTCAGGTGCCCAGAGAGGCTTCAGGGTCTTCATTCCTTTCTCAGTGTCAGCTCATCCTGAGTCAGGAACCTCTGGCTGGCTGTCCCTTTGCAGGCCAAGCTTCCTACATACCCATGTTTTTAAAGTCAATTACCTGTTGTCAAAGGTTTAAAGCACAAGGAGGTTCAGCTTCCCTGTGATTTACCAAGTCGAATTCATTTCTTCCTTTAACGCTCCTGCTATTTTCATCAAAATAAACTGGTTTACTTGGCTAAGGAAAATTCAGAATTAAGCAGCTTTTCAATCCCATTGTGGGCCAACTTTCTAAATCTGAATGAAAACTTTGTTTTGTTTTTGTTTTTGGGTTTTGTTTGGTTTTTGTTTGGTTTTTGGGTTTTTGTTTGTTTGGGTTTTTTTAATATATATACAATATACACGGGACTAGATTTGAGCCATCTGTCCCAGTATTTCAGAGTGTGGTATGAAATTGGATTGGATTCTACCTTAGCTGTAAAGAGCCTGGAATGAAGGAAGGCAGACCATTTCCAACACAGCTTGGAGATTTTTACCTGGAAGGACATGGAGGGAAGCTGCCAGATATTTGGGAATGCTTGGGACAGGCCATAAATGAGCAGGTGCCTGGGACAGGATGAAAAGCCAAGAAGAAATGAATTCTGCCCCATTTTATTCCCAGAGGCACCTGCAGTTAAGCAGGTGGAGCCACCAGCAATCCAAGCAGAGGCAGAGTTGGAACTCATCCAGCTTCTTTAAGACTTGTCCTGGAAACAAAAAGCTTGGGGGCAACACTCCAGAGGAAAATCCTTGCAGAGGAATGTTCAGCTTTGGGAGTCTGGGTACAACTCTGCCAAAATTTGAGGTGGTTTTCCATCAGTTTTGTTTCTTTTTTTGAAGAGATCTACAAATCCCTCTCAGACAACTTCACCCTAAGGCTTTGTTTCCTAATAATCAGTATTTAACATATGGAGTTGTTCTGTCTCCAGAAGTGTGTTCTGAACAAGCTCCTCTCAGAGGGTACACACACAAGTCACTAGGAAGGCTTCTCTCAAATTTGCCAGCCAAAAAGCCTCTAGTTTTGAAACACCTGAGATAGCAGAGGAAACCTGAGCATTTCCTAAAATAATTAATCTACTGGGTCAGTTTATTATTCAGGCTCAGGTAAATCTCCTGCCAAACACACAAAATCACCTCCCCAGGGCGTGCCTGCTTTTATTGCAGGATCGCAGTTGCTTCTGCATAGCCTAATTATTACAGTGTATTAATTACAGAAGGTGTACAGGCACAGGTCCTACACCACCCAACTGTCCAAAGCTACACCTGAGCTGGAGCTGGTTTCAGCCTCGGGTGTGCTTCAAGCAAAAGAAAGCAGGAAACTGGTGATCATTAAGCAAAAGTAAGAAAAGAAATTCTTCTAAATGCTTTTATTTTTCAAAAGGCTCATACAGGTACCTAAATATGATAGCTGTATATTGGGATTATTGAGGATGAAAGCATTGCTCATCCAGCAGGGCAGGAGAAAGGGCAATAATCGATTTAAACCCAAGTGGGGTTGTGGAAACACCAGCATTTAGTGGTGGTTCTGGTAAAGGTGGAGTGAAGGGTGCTCAGCCTGAAGCCCTGCTCAGCTCAGAAAAGCTTTCAGGCATCTCTAGGAGGTTCTTTTGACTTGAACAGCAGCAAAATGTACTTTTAGGCTTGCAAAGAACAGCAAAACCTGTTCCTCCTTTATATCATGACAGAACCCCAGAACGGTTTGGGTGGGAAGGGACCCCAAAGCCCATCCAGAGTCACCCCTACCATGGGCAGGGACACCTCCCACCAGCCCAGGGGGCTCCAAGCCCCATCCAACCTGGCCTGGGACCCTCCCAGGGATCCAGGGGCAGCCACAGCTTCTCTGCCCACCCTGTGCCAGTCCCTGCCCACCCTCCCAGCCAGGAATTCCTTCCCATTATCCCACCCAGCCCTGCCCTCTGGCACTGGGAAGCCATTCCCTTGCTCTGTCCCTCCAGCCCTTCTCAATGCTCTCTCTCCATCTCTCTTGGAGCCCCTTCAGGCACTGCAAGGCCACAATTGGGTCACCCCAAAGCTTCTCTTCTCCAGGCTGGACCATATAAATAGATAATATTTGTAATATTTTACATATATATTTGATAATGAATATAGTATTCATGTATTTATAATTACAGGCGATATAATATTCAGTTGCAAGGCTGAAACCAGATAACATTATTTTGAATCCATATTATTTGGAAGATTAGCTGATGTTTCAAATTCATAAAACCCCAAACCCTAAAATACAAAGCAGGATAAAATCCATGAAACCTCTGTGACCTCTTTTCCCTCCAAGAGTTCTGGAGCGTGAAACATGTCAGACCACACAAGATTCAACTCTACTGAAGGCAGAAACTGCTCCCTGCAGTCCAGAATTTAATTGAATTTTGCTAAATGCAACCAATTTCTCTGTCTGTCTTCAGGTTGTGCCTGGCACCCAGAGGCACAGGCTCTAATAAAGTATTTAAAATCTGCTCATACACCTCCAGTGTCCAGTGTCATGCAGAGCACAGCAGGGCAGAAAGTCCCCGGGAAAGAAAAAGGACAGCGAGGGTACCAATGTTCAGTTTATGAACAGCCAAAGCAATACCTTAGAAATAACCTGCCAGAAATAATTAGGGTGTTGGTTTTAATAATAAGGAATAAGGACAGCAGTAAATCCATCTTATCTGTTAAAACAGGGGCCACTGTAAATCCGTCAGTGGATTTAATCAGACATTGAGATGCTCAGGGAAGTCTCCTGTGCTCTGCTCTGCCTTGGAGAAGCACATTCCAGTAATTGTTTCCACTGCCCTTTGTACTGCATAAATGAATGATGAATAGTTATTAAAAGTAGGGCTCAGTAGGGCTATTTATGTGACATATTTCACAAATTGCATGTTTAATTAAAAATCAGCAATGCAATTATGAGTATCATAAAGGAAATAACAAAAGCAATATTAAACTGTTAATTAGGGTTTTTCTTTTCCTCCGAAATGAAGTCAAGGCACTCCATGTGCATACACAAAACCCTTCATTGAAGATATTTTACTTCCTTCTGTCGGCGTTAGCAAAAATATTAATCAAAATGTGGAAGAGACCCGGCTTTGAGTGAGCAGCCCTGCAGGGAGTGAAGAGCAGCGAGCTCCAAGGAACAGAACCAGTCTTCTACTGCCTTAGAAAAAGGGTAGATTTGGACTGGGCACAGGGAGGAAAACTGCCCTGATGAGTGTGAACAGGGTGGGCAGAGAAGCTGTGGCTGCCCCACCCCTGGGAGTGTCCCAGGCCAGGTTGGACGGGGCTTGGAGCACCCTGGGCTGGTGGGAGGTGTCCCTGCCCATGGAAGAGAGAGGGATGGGATGACTTTTAAAGGCCAACCCAAATTATTTTATGATTCTCTGCCATCTTCCATTTTTTTAGAGGGAGTTTTGTAATCTTGTAGAAGTGTGTGTTTTATCGATGGAGTATATAAAATAGAAAGGATCCTAGCAGGGAAAAGCAGGGAGTTCTCACCACATTTCTGCAGCAACTTTTATTCAAAGAATCATCTAATTTTACTCTAATTGGGATTTCATCTCGTACATCTTCCCTCTCCCAGTAGCATGGAGACACAGAATTCTGGAATGGTTTGGGCTGGAAGGGACCCCAAAGCCTGTCCCATCCCACCCCCTGCCATGGGCAGGGACATCTCCCACCAGCCCAGGGGGCTCCAAGCCCCGTCCAACCTGGCCTGGGACACTTCCAGGTATCCAGGGGGAGCCACAGCTTCTCTGCCCACCCTGTGCCAGGGCCTGCCCACCCTCCCATCCAGGAATTCCTTCCCAATATCCTATCCAGCCCTGCCCTCTTTTGGTTTGAGGCCAATGGAATTGTAATGTAAGCCATGACATGGCTTTTGGAAGGGTCAGAATAATTAAAACTTTGACTTCCCACATTTATTTCTTTATGGTGAAATGACTCATCATCCATCCCTATGAGCTAAAGGAATCACTATGAAATAGATTTTCATGTAATCAATACTTCTCAGAATAACTGGCCTCTAAAAACCACATCAAAAAGTAATAAAAATGGATTTCAAAATTAGAAGGTTCAGATAAATGCAACATAATTGGTGAAGCAACAATTTGGAGACATAGACATGATTTCTGGCCACAAAACAGCACAACTCAGTGGGTGGATTGAGCTCAGAAACTCCCCTATTCCACCATCATGAGCACTAAGAACTTCTATGTAATTGCACCTCTTTTAGTTCCACTTAAATTATCCTCTGGGTTTCTTCACCCATCACAACGATACTGCAACCTAAATATTTAAAAGGAAAACAAGCAAAAAAACAAAACAAAACAAAAACAAAAACAAGCCCATTTTTCTAATCAGGTTAAACATTCATCATGAAGACACACCTGCTGAAGCATTTATTCAGAGCTGATAAGCTGCATCAATTTTTGAAGAGCCATTTTCTGCACCAGCTGGCAGCAATGTCACACTGACAAAGCAACAGGGATGTCCCTGACACAAAAACACACAGCAGTCCTCAGCACAAAGGGTGGCTTTCTGTACTTAAATATTCAAACAAGAACCTACAAGAAGTCTGTGCTGAAAACCAAAGCTCAAGGAAGCTCATTAGGAGGAAACTACTAAATCTGCTGAAAGAATGCTGTTGGGTGAAGATGGGCTGGGTCAGGCAATGGCAGCAGGGGTTGATTGCCACTAATAGGGCTGGGCATTAAAGCCACTGGAAATAACAGTGTTTTAATAGGAAATTATAACTAAATACTCACATTCCTATCAACTACAGGTCACTGCCATGGGAGGGTTTAGATTCACCAGGCAGGTTTTAGTCTTTAAAAAAACCTGAACCAAACTTTTATTAAGTTCATTCATTAGCAACACCATTTGTGCTGACGTCGAGTTCTTAATGATCCTCCCTATAAATACAAAAAAAATTACCCAGTTGGTTAAAACTTGGGGCTAATAATGCCAAGGTCAGAAGTTCAATCCTCTGGATGGGCATTCACTGGAGTCAATGATACTTGTGGGTCCCTTCCAACTCAGATATTCTGTGATTCTCTAAAAAATGTCATTTTTTAACCCTCCTAGTCTGACTTGGTGGCACGTTCGCAGCTCAGTTAATAATTGGAACAGATGTCTGTGGTCTTTGTTGGGTGATAACTGTGGCCATGAATCTGCTCACAGAAGCTGGAAGAGAAATGGGTTGTCTTTCACTCCATCCCTCCTTGGTTATGATGATTTTCCCTCTCTCAAAAGGAGGACTTGCCTGCTGTGGGTGTAGTTTTCCCTGGGGCTCGTTGTCTTAGTCACTCTTCTCGCACAGGGACATTTCTCTGCCACCCCTGACACTCCTTGGGTCACTTTTTGCCATTTGGTTGCAGCCACACCTTTCTTTTGTTGGCCCCCTTGGAGTCAAAGTGCTCACAGGCTTCTGTGAAATATTCGAGTATTTGGTCTGGCTGGGGCATCAGTGTTGGGAGATGTTTCCCTGCTGTCCCACTGCTTTGATAAAGTTTGCATGAGACAAACCACCACTTCTTAGTCCTCGCTGGTGGGGTCTGCAGATGAAGAGGCTTCTGCTTTAACTACAGAACAACATCAGATCTGGGTTGTTCCTGGAGGTCTGACTGTGGGTTTTGCTGGGCTTGGAGAAGGAAAGACACATGATGAAGGGATATTTCAGATGATTTTGGGGTGTGGGAAGGAATTGAGTAGAAGTTCTCACCTGTTGTGCACAGGGAGTGTTGAGGGTGGCTCCTGTTGTAATTATACTTCAAAGAGTTTTGACTAATGAGAGAAAAACCTGAGGAGCTCTGCATTTTCTTATCAAAAGACTTCTAATTGGTGGAAAGTCAGAAAAGTAGTGGAGTAGCTCAGCTTTCTGTTTTGCTGGCACTTGGGATTCTCAAAGGAGACATCAGCAACATGCCCTGAGAGAGAATGTCAGGAGGTATTCCCAAGGAGGGAGATAATACCATTCCGACTTTGAAATAATGTGTAGACCAATGAGGGAGCTCCGCCCAACAAACCTGCAGCTGGAGCTGCCAAAAGCTCAGCTAATATTAAACTTTAGGGTTAGATTTTTATTCAATTTAAGGGCTAAGGCAATTAGGAGTTTGAGGTTTGAGGAGTCTGGAAAGGGTCTGCCAAAGGGACCTGGAGTCTACAGCTGGGAATTCTTCCAGGAGGGTTGTTTAATTTGGGCAATTGTTGGAATTCCTGGCTAAGAGATGTGACTCAGGATTAGGGTTCCTGTGGATGGAGAGAGAAAATGTAGAGAGTCAGCTGGAATGGACTTGGAAAAGGGCTGCCAAACACAGAGTACTGTACAAACTGAGGGATGTTTTATCTGGGAAATGCCTGGTGGTTTATAGAAAGGCTTTTCAAAGGGTGAAGGTTGGGCTTAAAGTTATGGAGAGAGCAAGAGAAAGCCCAAAGCTCCAGTTAGACTTGCCCCAGGTGCTTGGTCACAGAGATGGAATCAGGGAGAATCATCCCTGTAGAATTCCCCTCTCTGGTTAGTGACTTGGGGTCTTTGGCAACAACTGATCTAAATATAAGCTTAGAAACAGGAAACAAATCTCAAGGTCCAGTCAGAGGTGCTCTTGAAAGGCAATGCCAAAGGAGTGGGAGACTATGAGTTTTCCCAAGAACATTTTCACCTGGGCAATGGTTGAGGAATCTTAATGGGGTAAGAGCTGGTTTTAGAGCTTAATTTAGGGGTAATTTTGAGAGCAAGAAAACTCAAGCCACACCAGACAGTTACAGGGCTGCCAGAGGCAGATTTAAACTACAGCAAAACCTCCCTTGAGAAATCTTTCCTCCAGGCTAGGGCTGAGTCTTCTGCCAAAGGCTTAGGTAAGCCTTGGTGTGAGTCTTAAGGACAGGTTTGTGGATCAGCTTGAGGGGAATAGACCCTTAAGCTTCAGATGAAGCAGGACTGGAAGAGGACAACCAGGGAACTGCAAAAGTTATTCCTCTGATCATTGTCTAAAGCTCAGCTGAGCATTCAGGAGAGTCTGGAGAAAGGAAAATGCAGTGTCTCAGCTGAAGTGAAGCTGGCAGGATCCTCTCTGTTCTTTCTACAAAGTGGGTAATAGTAATAAAACTGTGTATGCCAGGCTAATTCTTGTCAAATAAATGCATTCCTTTGTGTGACTGAGGCTGCCAGCATTGCATGGACTGAGGCAAGGGAGAGTGTCTCTGAAATAAGCCATATTTAGTGATATATTTAGTGATATATTAAATCTGAGGCCCAAGGAAGAGTCTATGCTCCTGACAGCTCAACTAAGTGCATTTTTCACCAAAGAGCCAGTAGATGCTCTGGGATAACAGAAGAATGCAGTTGTGAGGGGGGCAGGAGCAGTTCTGCACCCACTGTACTCCTGCAGAACTGCTCTGCTACGCAGCGATGCGTGCAAGTAATATATTCAATTAATCTTGATAAGAGAACATACAGAAAGCTTCAGCAGGACTTCAGGTTATGAAATAAATATAGGACATACAAAAATTAGGCATCTAAGGGCCTCTATTCTGTACCCCATGGGTACAGCTACCTGTGCACCTGACTGAGGGATGAGGAAAACCTGATTCCTTCTGGAAAGAAGGAAAGAAGCTTGGCAGTGACTGCAGCTTGGCTGCTTGAGTTACTCAGAGCCTGTCTATGTTTGCAATGCTTTCCTTATAACAAGAAACTTTCTGCTTCCCCAGGAAATGATCCAGTGGAGATATTCCTCTGCTAATAACTGCACCTTCTGCACTGGGGGAAAAACAGCACAATTATTTGGGAACTGAGGGGAATTCGCTTTGTAATGTAGTTATTTTCCCCTGTAATTCAAAGTGTGTTCCTACAATGAGTCAGATTCATACGTGCTGCACAAACACATATATCTATATAAAAATATAATGAGTGAATCTTACTCCTAATGTGTAAACAAGGGAGGCAAAACTCTAGAGAATTAATTGGCTTCAAGGCATGAAGGCAGCAAAGGTTGTGGTGTGAAATCCTTGTGGATCTCTTGCTGCAAGAGAGGAGCCCCGGGGAGGAGATACAAGGACTGCCTGAAACAACACCTCAGCCTTGGCCACAGTGACCACCATCAGGGGTCCACTCTGGCCTCCAGTCAGGAGACGTGGAGACACACCATCCATAACGCTGCTGCCTCCTTTGAGAACACTCTCAGAGTCAGCCTGGAGGAGAAAAGACACCGCAGAAAGAACCGTGCCTGGCCAACCCCGCCCATGGAGACTTTCTGCTGTGCCTGGGGCAGCTGGACTTGCTTGTCCTGGTTATCGTAGCCAGGACCAGTTTGGCACTGGGTGGGTGTGGATTCTAAACCCTCCATGTCACTCTTCTCATGAACTCCTCACCATGGTCCATTGGCAGCAGCTGCCCAGGGCACACCCCACCCCTCAGGGCACAGGAGTGGGGTTGGGAACTCCTGTGGGATCAGGAAGTGTTCCTGTCTTCACACCAATAACTCAGATGTGAGAACTCCCCTCTGGGGAGCCACCAGCACCTTCACACCCACCTGAGGGGTCCTGTCTGCTCAGGGGCCATCAGGGATGCCAAAAATATGCCAGGATTGACCTCCCAGAGTAAATCACCCCTTGGGAAACTCCCCACCCTGGGGGAGGGACTGGGTGTTCCCATCTGAGCCCAAGCAGAGATAAGTTGGGGTTTGGGGACTGAGACCACTTGTCAGAGCCAGAGGAGGAGCAGAGCCTCAACGGGACTGAGACAGCCACCATTTTCACCAGCAGGTTTCTTCCTTTCTTCTTACTTTGAATTCAGGGGCCCCACGTGGTGCTCAGCACAGGGGTTGGTGAGCTCCATTTTGCTCGTGCCATGCTGTGCTGGGCTGTACAGCGGGTTTCTGTGGCATAAATGAATTTTCCTTCTCTATCAGTGTATTTTGTGATCTTTTATTAACTTGTTATTCTGACTCGCAATCCCATTCTGAGTTGGATTCATTTCTCCTGCTGGTTTAACTCTAAACCAGCTCACTTGCCTGTCCCACACTGGCCTGTTCAGCCACCAGCGCTCACAGCGAGCGTAGGGAGACCCCTTCCCAAAGCTGCCTTCCCCAAGCCCGGCCATGGGGATGATTTTGCTGATACAACTAAGAACGAGGCTGCAGTTTGATCTCTCGTGTTTGCTGAACACCATCTACGTGTGGGTAATGGAACTGAGCTCAGCAACAACTGGAATGTCTTGAGAGAGTCACAGTGAAAACCTCCTTAAATCCTATTTTTCCCTTGGAACGTCACTGACTTGGAAGGATTTCCTCCTTCAGAATCACAGCATCACTAAGGTTGGAAAAGAGTTTTAAGATCATTAGCCCAGTACCGTGTTCACCACTAGGTCATGTCCCCAAGTGCCACATCCACGGGTTTTGGAACACTCCCAGGAATGGGGACTCCAGCACTGCCCTGGGGAACCCATTCCAATGACTGACAGAAGAGAGCCTTTGGAATTTAATCCATGCCTTCTGCAGACACCATTAGCCTGTCAAATACTCAGGGACCTCAGGCAGAGAATGATAGCTGGACTCTGCACATTTTGCCCCTATTAAGAGTCCTTAACAGGACTCAAGTCCTATTAAGTGGACTTGAGTGTCCTGCAGGATGATGCAAGTTAATACGGGGATCCAAGCACAGAAGGATGTGGAGCTGCTGGAGAGTCCAGAGGAGGCACCAGGATGGTCAGAGGATGGAGCAGCTCTGCTGGGAGGGAAGACTGGGAAAGCTGGGATTGTCCAGCCTGGAGAAGAGAAGCTTTGGGGGGACCCAACTGTGGCCTTGCAGAGCCTGAAGGGGCTCCAAGAAAGATGGAGAGAGAGCATTGAGAAGGGCTGGAGGGACAGGACAAAGGGAATGGATATTTCTGACCACAGCAAAATGCATTTCTTTTCTCATTTAACAACATGTTGCAGCAGAACCATCGTCTGACAACCTGTCCTGAGCTTGACTAATGGGTAGTCTTGAGAACAACTGCTACTCAGCACAGTATTAGGTTAAAAAGGAGTATATAAATTAAAGTGTATAAATTTGGATGGAATGATTTTTTAAAAAATTATTTTAAAACATTAATTTACCCTATGAATTGAATATCCATGGGATCACAGAATGGTTTGGGTTAGAAGAGACCTTAAAGATGATTTAATTCCATACCCTGCCATGGGCAGGGACACCTTCCACTGGAGCAGTTTGCTCCAAACTCTATCCAAGTGGGACATGGGTACGTAAATTAAAGCACTCCCATGTGTGCTTTCAGGTGCCAATCCAGTGAGGTCCTATAGGACAGGTTGTTCTCCATTTTCTTCACATTGCAACAAAAATTATTCACCTGAAAAATTACTCCTTCAATGAAGATGTTGATGCATCATGAAATTCATTCTCTGTTCTGCAGAAGGCTGTTTACAACATTTTTTCTTAATAATGTGCTAGCCATAACCTAAATCTGTTACATCAAGAAGAGCCTCAGGGTCCATTAGAGAAGATAATTCAGCATCAGACAGAAACAATCAATGGGATGTTCAAGTCTTCCTATTTTTGTTGTTTGTCAGACAGAATTACTATGGAAGTTATTCAGAAAACCTCAGCCAGGCTGAGCAGGTCTCTGGAATCAGAGCAATTGGTCACACCAAGACAAGGCTGGTGAGTGGTGTCAGAGGTCTCTGAGATACCAACCCACCAGGGTCCCAGTGCCAGCTGGGCTGAACTCACACCCCCAGGAGGTTCACACCTGTGTGTAGACATGACCAGGCAGCAAATGGTGCCTTTTACCCACCTCTCATTTATCCACCAGCACTTCTTCCACCCAAACTTCCAGCACTCACCTGAGCATGGGCAGCACAGGAGGCCCAACCCACTTCTTGTTGTTCAGCTGAGATTTTATGCTTCAAATCTTCTAGTGCAAACATTATCTCTGTGTTATGGGTGTGGCTGTACATGGGTACACCCCCTGTAGGGCTCTCTAAGAGCTTGTCCATCATTCCCTGCTCTTGATGGATCTGCAGGAGCTGTGGTTCATGGTTCCATTCCAGCTGTGCTCGTTGGCTCCTTCAGCTGGAAGTCTGCCCTCGTGAGACTTCCTCCACACATGGCAGAGCAGGACTGAGGGAGGTGCAGGGCTTAGAAGACTATCATACTCATCTGCAATGTTCTGACACTCAACTGATCCTTTTTAACCCCTCATCCCTCTTTTATCCCATTTTTGCTTGTGCCAAACCAGTTTGGTCCTTCCCTTTCCACACCTTGGGTTTCTGAATCACAGAACCAGAGAATCACAGACCGGTTTTGAAGGGACCTTAAAGCCCCACCAGTTCCACCCCTCTGCCACGGCCAGGGATTCCAACCAGGTTGTTCCAAACCTCATCCAATCTGGCTTTGAACATTTCCAGGGATGGGGCATCCATATATCCCATATCAAGCCCCATCCATCTCCACAACCCCACAGTGACTTTTAGACACTCCCCAAAGGTTCTTCCCTGGTGCCTCAGAATCTCCATCACTCCTCACTCCAGGTTTCAACTGCACACGTGAGGAGTTTATCTCCTGGCTCTTCTGGATGGAATCCTTCTGCTTGGAATGGTTAATCCAACCCTTTCCTGGAAGTGAAGCAGCTGGGGATCACTGTTTTTCCCTGGGGAGGTTCCCAGTACTGCCCGCTCATCCCTGTTCCTCTGAATTTTGCGGTCCCCAGTCCCTTCCCCTGACTCGTGGCCCTTCACCAAAGCCAGGCTGATCTTTGCCTGTCCTCCTGAGAGCTTTTCACAGCAATTTCGGGTGGCAGAGAGCAGCTGTTGCCTTCCAGCAGTGTGTAAAGCTGTCTTGGTGATGGGCAGGACCCCGGGCCAGGCCAGCAGGGACTCCTCAGGGCAGGCTCAGCAGTCCCAATGAGACCTGCATGGAAGGTGGAACAGTGGGAGTGAAGTTAAATGGGTGTTGCATATTATGAGACTAATCTCCATCATCTGCAAAGCAATGCAGAACCTTTGATGTTGATGGAAATGAAGGAAGAAAAATGGTCTGTCTCAAATGTAAATAAAAATTACACTATTTGATTTCAAACTCTACAAGGGTGAAAAATACAACAACCCCGTCACAAAAATAACTTCAAAAAAGAATGTGCAACATACCATGGTTTTCTTTATTTAATACTCAGATTCCGAACACACTAATTTAATTTTTGTGAATAATAGAAACAGTTAACTTAGACAAGATCATTTATAAAACTCCAAAGAACTATTTTTGTCTCAAGTTAGAACTCTATTAGCTTTCCCTGATAAATTAGCACAGGAGATTATTTTTTAAATGAATCTCTAATTAGACTTCATTAATGGCAATGTTATCTCTTGCAAATTCCTTTCCTTCATTAAGGAGATGTTTCCTACTTTTCATGTGAAAAATTCAAACTAATTATTTTTAAATGAACACAACTTAAAAATAATCCAGCCTGAAGATGGATGGAATGTTCAAAGTCAGAGGAAGAACTGGGCTTGCACTTCCATTAACAGACAACCTGGCTGATTGTTTTGTCTTTAGCAACAGCCTCTTTATCTCATTTGATATTGAGAAAATTGAGTTTAATTCCCCAAGATAAATGTCTGGCCTTGCCTCAGTTCTCTGGTGTCTAATGAGGACAAAGGCTGTGCTGTGGTGGGAGGTTTGGCAGAGCCTCTCCCCTTGAAACTCCCAGCAACCCACTGCAGGACCCAAATTTAGCAGTGATTTTTGTTTGTTTATGCAGTTATTTATTTGTTTAATAGAGGGAATGAGGTTGGAGGGATAAGAAGGAAAAGAGGTATTAATGTTCTTTGTTTCCTGGTAATCATTCCCATGGAGGTTTGAGCAAAATATAATATATACCTGCCTTAAGAAAAGCTGATTCCTTCAATTTGTTTTTCAGTGTGCACAATGTTGAGGAGATTTTGCATAATCTATCAAAATAAGCTGTGCCAGGAGCTGCAATTATGTGAAGGAATAAAGGGAGAGAGATGAAGGATTCAGTGCTGTGACTGCCAAACCAGTAAATATTCTCTGGTTTGCTAACTCTGAATATTCTGATTTGCACAGGACGTTCTCTGGCTCCTGACATCAAAATAATGCCAGTCAACTGTCAGTTTTGGCAGAGCTTATTCTTTGAAGATGTTACAGGTGAAGGATTGAAAATTTCTTTTGATTTTAGTGTCAGCCTTTCCATCTTCTTATTTTTCTTCTGTCCTATTGAATTGGTTTTCTTTTGAGAAGTTAAATTCTGTTTTCCATCTGTGTTTCTGCAGCCTCTTTTTAACGTTGTTTTATCCAATGATGAACTTGGAGATGCTGCTGGTCAGTACCAACATTTTAGGAAAAATAATACCAATTTTACAACAGGATGACTAAAATCCAGGGATAACTGGAATTCCAACCATATTTAGGCAGGACTAGGCCATTTATCTGTCAAAACTTTACTCATTTCTCTCAATGAACTGACTTTGGAGAATCTGAACTACTTTATTCTCTCTAGCCCAAACTCATGTAGAGTCTTGGGAAATGGTGGTGGAACTACAAGGGCAAAGGAAAAAAAAACCACTGAAAATACCTGGAAAAATATTAGTTTTAAGCAGAACCCCTACCTGGATTTCTGTTGTCCTACCCTGCTCCACAGAGCTCAGGAATCTTTCCAGAACATCAACTTTCTGTTATTTCTTCCACAACCAGTTTGTAATTCTGGATTTTATTAAAGAATTTATCAAAGACTTGGTCCAGTTTATTTGTAGGTAATTCTGTTTTTTATTAAAGAATTTATCAAAGAGTTGGTCCAATTTTTTGGTGGGTCATTCTGGTGCCTCTCAGCTTGGGAAGAGGAGCCCATTTTTCATTGAAATATTTAATTATGGCCATTATTTCCCTCAAAGAGTTAGTGTTTCTAGAACCTTTCCAGATTATAATACTTTTTGAGCTACAATTACAGTATAAGTGGCATTCAGGTGTGTTAAATTTGTGAGACAACATTTACTGCTTGGTAAAAATCTACTAATTTTCCACTTTGGAGCTTGGCAGATTTGCTGAAATCTCATAGAACAGAGAAGGGATTTTATTAAAATCGGAATTATCATCCAGCAATAACACCATTGTTTTCTGAAATGAAAACCTGGTGAACTCTACTCTCTGTTTGGTTGCTCACGGGTTTGTACACACAGAGCTTCACTCTCTAATGCGGGATTTATTCAGAGCAGTTTAAAAACATTAGTTTTCTATGATTTATTTGTTGTTTTTTTTACAAAGTGGAAGAAATAACCAACTGGAGGAAGGCATGGAAGAAAAATGCTCTCCTGAAAGTCAACTTCACACTGCTGGAAGGAGAGGGACATTTGGGCAGCAACTTTTGGAGCAGATTTTAGAGATGAGCCAAGAGACAACATCCCACATTTTTGGCTGAATGAAGGGGACCAAACTGAACCCATCAGCCGAAAACCAAACCTTAAACCACGGGCTATGGAACTGGCAGTGATGGCTCAGGAACCTGTTGCAGATGAGACACAAAAGTGGTCGAGGGGAGGGGATTGTCCTGCTCTGCTCTGCACTGCAGGGGCCACATCCCCAGGGCTGGGGGAAATTCGGAGGGACACAATGCCACAAGGACCTAAAGCTGTTGGAGAGTGTCCAAAGGAGGCAGATGAAGATGGGGAAGGGTCTGCAGAGGCCACAGGAGGAGCAGCTTGGTGTGTTCAGATGGAGAAGAGGAGGTCAGAGCTCAGCAGGGGTTGCAGCTCCTCCCCAGGGGCAGCTCAGTCTCTGCCCTGTGTGAGCAGGGACAGCACCAGGGCAGGGCTGGAGCTGTGCCAGGGCTGGGTCAGGGGGGATCTCAGGACAAGGCACTTCCCCAGAGAGTGGTGGGCACTGACCAGGCTCCCCAGGGCAGTGGGCACGGCCCCGAGGCTGCCAGAGCTCCAGGAGGGTTTGGATGATGCTCTGGGGCACAGGGTGGGATTGTTGGGACTGGACTGGATGTTCCTTGTGGGTCCCTTCCAACTCAGCATGCTCTGTGGTTCCACGAGTTCTGTTCTCCTGCTGACTAAAGAGTCCTGATTTTATGAGTTGCTAGAAATTGGTCATAAAAATGGCTGCACTGGATCTAAACCAGACTGTTTGCTCCTCCTGGATCTTGCCTTTCACAGTGACCAAACTGGTGCCTGAGGAAGCTCCAAGAGGGATGTTCCACTGATGGCATCTCGGATTCCTGAGCCAGAAGAGGACTGGGCAAACTTACCTGAAAAACCAGTGTCTGCTCCTTTGAGGGCATCACACCAAAGGCATTCCTCAGTGTAGGAGGGTGCAATAAGAAGAGGAAGAAGCCATCAAGAAGAACATGTCAGGGACACAAAGGTGAGACAGATGAGGCAGAACAAGTTCGGTCAGTGCCATGAATTGATGGGGCTGTGAGGGTGTTTGTTCCAGCAAGGACATCAGACCAGAGACACCCGCAGTCAGGAAACAGGGAGGGGAAAGGGAACAAATTAAACAGGACAAATCCCACCAAAACAAGCATGAGACAAAGACCCAGAGCTCATCAGTGCCACTGATGGGCTGTTGAGGAGCTGCATGGTGTCAGTGACCCCTGGAGAGGAGTGTCTGTCTGTGTGTCCAGGGTACACACTCAGCTGAGTCGCTGGTCACACATGGCAGGCAGAGCTGTGTCCCTCAGCCTGTCACCACAGCACTCAGGGAACCCTAGAAGTAACTGCGTGGGGAGAGACCTCTGAGACCAGCAAGTCCAACCCTTGACCCAACCCTGCTGTGATCACCAGCCCCTGGCACTGATCCCACATCCAGTCTCACCCTAAAAACCTCCAAGGACAGTGAACNCGACCGCTCCTCATGGCTCTTGTGCTCCAGACCCTTCCCCAGCCTCGTTGCTCTTCTCTGGACCCGCTCCAGCCCCTCAACATCCCTCCTGAGCTGAGTGCCCAGCACTGGGCACACCCTCGAGGTGTGGCCTCAGCAGTGCCCAGGGCAGGGGAAGGATTCCTTCCCTGCTCCTGCTGGCCACACTATTCCTCACCCAGGCCAGGATGGTCTTCTTGGCCACCTGGGCACACCTGGCTCATGTTCAGAGCTCCATTCATCCTCCCTTCCTGCTGGTTTATGGACATGCTGCAAACCACAGCACCAGCATTGCCAAAACTGACCTTCTGGTTGCAAAGGACCATCTTCTCCAGCTTCTCGACGAGTGACACTGCCAGAGATTCAAAGACCTCTGATGAGGGACCCTGTTTGCACAGAAACCTTGGAAGTCCAGGGAGACTCCATCAGTTCAGTCTCCTCCATCCAGAGCTTTTTGTTTTATTCATTAAAACCAGCCAACCGTTTCACTTCCAGACTCACAAATCCCACTTTTTCTGTGATGAGTCAGAAAAGTATGAAAAGGCTTTGCTGTTGTTACCAGAAAATAATCACAGGACCATGAAATCCTCATCTTTCTGTTTATTCTTTGTGAAGCTCCAGAGCTGCCTGCTTTTGATAACATTTTATTGACAGGGTTTGGTTATTTCCTCTCTCTTCTTCTCCTCCAAATTAGAAGTGACTTTATTTTAAAAAGCACTCTAATTCCACTTAATAGGCCCTCCTTATCTCTTTAAGGATATGATTTGGAAGGTACCCAAGACAAGGATTTCCTACCGCGTGGTTGTGCTTCTCTAGGCTACTTTTGGATTGATAGCTCTGAAATTTGACCTTTCTTAAATGAACTACTTTTCAGCACATTCACATTTTGTCACGGTTGAGGTAAAGGACACCGAAGTTCTTACTGACTCCTGGAGACCCATCTCTAGTAAAGTCTTTCAAAAAAAAAGTTAAATGTCCCATACAAATAGAGCATTTGTTATTCTGCAGAGCACTGGATGGGGTTATTTTATTTAATTTTTATTTTATGTCTTCGTTTTTTGACAGACACATAAGGGATGTCGGAAAAAAACACATTTTTCTCTCACACAGAATAATGCAGATGTCCATTACTTAAGACATTATAACTAAATATATATATAAATTTTTATATAAATAAATATTACTAAATACATGTAAGAAAAGTGGTTTTGGAAGCTTTAGGTGGAGCTTTGAAATTTTCTGCTCCAGGCTGTTTCACCTGATTTGGAGTGTCGCTCATAAAGAATTTTTAATATATTTATAACAAATGTTAAAATCCAGTGAGGAAAATTAGCAGCCTGGGAAATAACTCATGCTTTGAAACATTTGGCACAAAGGGGACAGAAAGGCCAGGACTGGTTTGAGTTTATATTTTTGATATAAAATCACAGTATTTGATGCTAAACCAATGAGGAATTTAAGGATTTCTGGTCATCGATGCTTCGTAAAAGCACTGTGGAGGTTCTGTAAAATTGCAACAGCCCGAACAAAGCTTTCCATTCCTAATCCATAAATACAATTTTATACTGAAAATTCAGTTGTCAACCTCATCTTTGTCGAGAAGAATTCTGTGGATTAGCTTTTCCCTATTTACAATTCAACCAGATGTTAGAAAAAAAACATTTAACAAACACCTCACAGGAAGAACCTTAACTGGATTTCCATTTAATTTTCAGATTGAAAAGCATTCTGTCTGTTCCCTGACACTTCATGTGATTGAGAAATGGAGAGGTTCACCCACTTCTGACCAGTCAGGTTCTGTGTAGATGGGACTGTCAGCAGAAGGAAGGCCAGGAGGTTTGAGTCAGCAACCCATGCAATCCACAGCAATTTGATTCCTCCTGGGAGAGAAAGGTTTGGAAGTCTGGTCTGTGGTCTGGCCCTCCCTGATGTTCACAACCCTGATATTCATCACCCTGCTGTTCATAGCCCTGCAGCATCAGCAGATGAGGCTGTGCCACCTTCCCCAGCACAGGCAGAAGGTACCTGGGGGATGTCAGAGCTCCAAGCAGGAAAAGAAAACTTGAGACAACGAGTTGAAGGCATTAGAGGAACGGAGGGGTGCTTCAAATACTCCTTGAGTGAGCAATCTTTTTTCTGAGCAGCTTCCAAGTAACTATAAAAGCTAGAGCTGTGAGATCTTCTCATGCCCCAGGAGCTGGGAGAGTTTCCACAATAAAGCTAATGCAGTCTCTGCCACATTATCCAGCTATTTGCTGGAGCAGCCTTTGGGCAAACAGAGCCATAACTCACAGCCTCCACCTTCAGGCTCTACATCCCCTGCTGTAAATCAGCTCCTGGTGTAGGTTTTCCTGCCACTGAGACAGCCTGGTTTTCCTTCACTCCAGAGGGAGATTGTGGCATAGGAGCTTCGGATAAAGTTGAGTCATGAGGTGCAAAAAGACTCCCTGGCTGTCTTCTCAGAGAGGAGTCTGAGTCCAGCTGGGCCCAAGCTCAGCTCCAGACTTTGTCACCAGTTTAAGTCTAAGGAGTTACAGAGGTGTAGTTGAACCTCTGTACAGTTTTGTCCCAGAGGACTAAAGATGGCAAACCAGGTATATTTCTATAAATTGAATTCTTTATTACAGCAAATAAATCTTAATCAGAACTATTTATTACACAGTATAGAAGCTACTATTATATACTCTTAGTATAATATGAGATAGGATGCTGCATTATATCAAAGCTATATATTAAAGCAATTATATTACAGCTGGCAAAATAAGAAATAATAATCATTAAGTAGAGGTTGATGTAACTCACCTCTACCAATGCTCTTGGGGATATCTCTCTCTCTTAACCCCAAGGAGTGACCTTGAGGGGTATCCCCTGCTCAGGGGAGGTCTGCAGAGCCCCCCAGCAAGAGTTATGCCAGAAGAACCCACCACGTGAAAGTGGCCTGGACTTCAGAGCGCCACGTGGCTCAGTGCCACCCCCTGTGCCCCCCTGGCCAGGCAGGGCTGAGGAGCCAGGCTGGGCTTACAGCAGCACCTGAAACTCCTCTCAGCCCATCCTTTGTGGCTTTGCAGTCAGGGCACTGCCCAAGCTGCTTGCCCACCTTCCTGGGGTAAGTGCCCTGCCTGCATGGCCAGGCTTGGGGGCTGCTGTGGTGCCAGGGGTGGCTGTTTCAGGGGAAGCCAGGACCACAGAATAGACAAATTTTACTCAAGGTGGTGCCTTCTGACACCGAGTGAGGTGGTTTCTGTTGCTGATGTCTTTCTGCACAGACACAGTTTCAGTGGCTCAGTAAGAGGCTCACAAGCCTGAGCTGTTAATAAGACACACTGACTGCATCAAAAACAGAAATGAGAGTTTATTCCTCTTCATCTGAAGTTGCAGTTCTACTCAGGAATGGCAGAAAAGGCTTTTCATCCTCTCTCAGTGTTTCCATTCTTGCATCTTTCTGCTCCACTGCACAGGGATCTCAAAAGTACCAGCAGGAACTCTCTTCACACACAATTATGCACATTTCTAAAACTAACACACTCCACCCAAACTATCCAACAACACACAGCTACAGCTAAATATCAGCTGAGATACATTTCATAAAATTGGGGAATTCACACAGTTCTTCTCTATCTGAATTTTAACTTTATTCACAGAGCTCTTCCCATGTCTCATTCCATGGAACATCAGCAGGTTCTCCTCTCAGGTCACTGTTGGCCAAGGTCGTCCTGCAGATCCATCGTTGTCACTGAGGCCTCTGCCTTGGGAACTGCTCCTGACCCCTCAGTCTGAGCACCTGCACCGTGGGGGTGCCAACAGTTTCATGGACAGGCAACACTCATTCCCTTCAGAATTCCAGAACCACAGAATCCCCGGGGTTGGCAAAGCCCCCCCATCCCACAGAGCCCACCCCGTGCCCGATGCCCACCCTGTGCCCCAGCCCAGAGCTCTGAGTGCCACGGCCAGTCCTGCCTTGGGCACCTCCAGGGCTGGGCACTCCAAACCTCCCTGGGCAGCCCCTGCCAAGGCCTGACCACCCTTTCCAGGAGGAAATTCCTCCTGCTGTCCCACCTGAGCCTCCCCTGGCACAGCCTGAGGCCATTACCTCTTGTGCTGGAAGAATTAATCCAAATGGAACAGTTTAAAATGATTTGTCCCCACTAAAAACCTTTAGTGTTTGGCTGAAGTCACTGAACAGAGGGAGCAGATTCTGCCTTGTGTAATTATTGTCTCTGTCAGATTAATTGCCATGGGGATGGCTAATTATGGGACCTTAAAGCCTCATTGCTATTGACTTTTCCTTTTGTGTCAGCTTGGTTTATATCTTCTTATATTTGAGATATTTCAGAATGTACAGAAAATCTGCAAACTTAGAGAAGTGTGGGGAAAATAAAATAAGATTATAGGTGTTCTATCTTTTTCTTTTTCATAATGTGTAACATATGAAGATTAAAAGACAACAGAAGTTTTCTCTGAGAGAACCAGGAGCGAGTAGAATTTGTGTTGGCCCCTGTGCATTGCAAATGACACCCTGCTTTTATTTATAGCCATATAAGGTGGGGTTAACGTGCTAAAAATAGTGTTTTCTGATCTGGAGTGTGAGTGAAGTGCATGAAATGAGGTATCTCCAAAGGATGGGAGAGAAATGTGTGTGCTGAAACCACTACCTGGAAAAGAAATAACTTCTGAGAGCATTGCCTGAAACTTCAATTATCAAAATTGGAAAATACAGTTTTAGTTCTTTTGTACTGATAACCTCCTAGAAAAGATTAAAAGAAAATCCTTATTTTATTTCTTCTTTGTAAGAAAGAAGACATAGAAGACAAGATTATAAATATTGCCATTATATAATGCTGGGGTAGTTTCCAGGACTGATAAGGCATAAATGTGTTGGCACACTATAAAATATCAAAGGGAGTCATTCTTTCCTTCCCAGTTTTATTATTCTAATAAACAGAAACAATTTCAAAGAATAATTTTACGTAGATAAACCAATCATAATAATTACCTTTTTATTCATAACGGGAAGCCCTCATGAGATCTCCTGTTTTAAGTCTTACATCTCTGAGTCAGTAATCACATAATTCCTGTGACCAATACTCATCGTGGCAACACGGAGCCTGCTTTATGGGGGGGTGTTGTTGGTTAATTGAGGTTAATTAAACAGCTGCTGCATGGAGAAGTGCTGTGTCCAAACCCCATCCACTCCACAAACAATCTCCTGGGGATTTGAAAAATTCCATATTTGCTGAAAAAAAAAAAATTAAAAATTAAAAAAGGCAAAGAAGCTCCTTCTCAAAAGACAAAAGAAAACCAACCCGCAAAACTCCTCAGTTTGGTTCTTTGCTGCAGTACTTTTAGAATCCATTCTGGTCTGAGCCCTCCCAAGGATAATTAGGAGGAGATGGTAATTCTGAAGTGCCACACAACCTCAGTGGTGTGATCATTCCCACACTGCAGAAGCTCTGGAATGTTCTCCTACAGAAGCTCAGGAATGTTCCCCTGTTCCTCTCAGGCCACATCCGTGTTCAGGATCTGCCTTTGATGTGTCCCCTGATGCAGAATGCTTTGATTTCTTCTGGTTTAATTCTTCCCCCTAAAAACACATGTAGAGCCAGCAAGTGAATTCATTAATATTTAAATAAATTTTATTTAGGGTGGCTATAAATAAGAATAAATTGTGGTGGCCGAGGAGATAACTACAGGAGGAGGGGCAGTTCTAAATGCATGCAGATATTGGCTGCCATGCCCAGGTTCCAGCTCAGCTGCTCACCCTCCTCGAGGGGAAACGTGGCTGCGGCAGTTGCTGCCATTGCTCTTGTCCTGGGGGTCACTCCATGGGGGGCAGTCGGGTCTCTGCCCCCCGATGGGCTCCGTGGGCTGCAGGGGGACAACCTGCTCCCCCACGGTCCTGCCCACGGGCTGCAGGGGGGCCACAGCTCTGAGTCCTTCCCCTGCTCCCCTGGGGTCCCTCCCACGGGGGACAGTCCTTGATAGACTCTCCAAGGTGAGTCCACCCCCCGGGCAACACTTCTGCTGGGGGAAAACCTGCTCCAGGTGGGTCTCCTCCTTCTCCTCCTGCTCCCATTGCGTTGTCATCTCTGGGCTGGAATTTCCAACTGCCCCACACTCCTAAATTCTCATATATGTTATCCCAGAGCTGGGACTGTGATTCTTCATTGGCTCAGCTCTGTCCACCAGCAGGAGGTCCCTCCTTGCCCTGGCTGTCCTTGGCCCCACAGCACAGGGGGAGCTTCTGGCAGCTTCCAACAGAAACCACCCTTGACAGCCCCCCCTACCAAAATGCAGACACAGAAACCTCTATGACAGTGGGGAATGTGTCACTGTCCTGGCATCAGCTGCAGAAGTAGCTGCTTTCCAACATAAAAACTGAAAATGTGCTTGTTCAAGGCAAGAAATGATCATAAAGATGGCACAGAATGAACCCAAGTGCTCACAGACTGGTATCATGGATAAAGCTTTAGAGTCATGGGATATCACATTATAGTCATGGGATAAGACATTATAGTCATGGGATAACACATTACTTTCAAGACCAACAGGAAATCCACTTATCAAAATGTACTTTCAGTTAATTTTTAAAGCAGGGGGAATTCAGTGATCGGTGAAGCAGAGGGGAAGGGATAATAGGGGGAGGATTTACTTCAGTGTGGGTGGAGGTGTCCTCATCAGAGTCAGACTGCACAGGGAGAAGTTTTAGGGGAAAGAGAATTGACAAACTGATCAGTAATTGAATTTGGAAAATAATTTGTGAAATGCTCATTTTAAATGCTAAGGGTATGTACAAAGTATGAATAATACCTGTGCATAGAAAGGGTTACATTTTATCCCTTAGAATGCAAGGAAAAAACCCTCCCACATCTATTTACACGTTAAAAGAGAATATAAGGTGCAGAAATCCAAATTGCACTTGTTAACATGAAACCATCTGTTTTCCATCAGATATTCCTGATCCATGTCAGATACCTCATACAGTTCAATGTCTGCACTAAGCCAGCGCAGAATGAAAGGCTCAAGCAGAGCAGGGCAGGCACAAAACCGAGCCCTGCTGTCATTTCAAGGCCCAGAATTAGTGTCACATCCCCTGGCTGCAGGGGATTTGCAGAAATCTCCATGTCCTGAGCAGCAGAGGCCCTGAGTGTCTTCTCTCCTTGCCATCCATGTGGTCTGTGTCTGTGAAACCTCAGCAGAAGGGCAGATCTCTGGAGGGCAACCCACATTTCTGTTGTTCCTGCAGGGAAATGATCCTTTTGATTTCATACCTGTGTTATGTTGCCTGGGAGTGGGATTAATCCCAGAAGGGAGAACGTCTCCAAAGGGATTTCAGTTCTGTAGGGTCAGCCCTGACACCAGCACAGCTCCCTGCAGTCATCCCTCCCATCTGCACCCCTGGGAGTGTCTCAGGCCAGGCTGGATGGGGCTTGGAGCACCCTGGGCTGGTGGGAGGTGTCCTGGGGTGGCACTGGGTGGGCTCTGAGGTCCCTTCACCCCAAACTATCCATGATTCCATGCCCATGCTGTCCTCTGCACTGTGCTTCTTCCTCCTGAAGAATCAGAGCATTCTTCTGTCCTTTTTGAAAAGTGGCAAAATGAAAAATTAATTTCTCCTTGCTGAGGATTCCAGGGAATGTGGGAGTGAAAGCTCTAAGGTTTCACAGAATCCCAGAATCCCTGGATGGGCAGGGACACCTTCCACCAGCCCAGGTGGCTCCAAGCCCAACCTGGCATGGGACACTCCCAGGGATGGGGGCAGCCACAGAAGATCTGAGGCAGAAAATGACCACAGTGAGAGCCTGGCAGGCACAAATAAATAAATGTATCAATAACTGCCCCCGGAGCAGGGAGAAATTGAGGAGAAAAGCTTCCCTAGTGGTGGGCTCAGCAATGGAAAACCCTGTCAGGCTTTGGGCTCAGTAAGAAGCAGCTGCTTTGTGTTATATCACACAGCAACAAACTGGTAACCAAAATCCAGAGCTCTTTGGGGAGGAAAAAAAAAAAAAAAAGAAGACATTTTTGTTATTTTTCTCTTCTGGTATTGCATGTTGGATGCATGAAGTGGGGTATCCAGCCTCTCCCCTGGTCTGTATCCATTCTCATGGCCATTTTATGGGAGAAAAAAAAGGATATGATTTAGTTCCCCATTGTGTCTGAAGGGTGCAATGGGTCATGGGGGATAAATAGAATTCTTACTTCTCATTAACTCTCTGGAGAATCACAAAAACATGTATTTTAAATCAGCCCTTTATATTTTCACACCACGTTTATTACAGACTGGCTTGTCCCTTTAAGAAAATGAACAATTCTAAATCAAACTGCAGGAGTTAGGAAAGCAAATTAATAATCTCCAAGCTTTCACCTCCTGTGAGTTACAGGGGCCCTTTTTGTCAGGCAGTGTTTCAATGAGCTGCTGTTGCCAAAAAAATCTGCACCCTAATCCACAATTCCAAGAAAGATGACAACCTCTTTCTGTAAATGAGCAAGGTTGTAATGTCTATTTCAAATCTTTTTTCTTCCTGGGTCTCTCTGGCTGAAAAGTACACCCAAACAGATTTTCAGTTTTGTTTATATATTTGGTTTTTCAGTACCAGTCACAAAAAAATGCTCATTTAAGAATGTTCCCTGTGAGCCATTGATATTTCTTTGTGAAAGGGTAGAAATAGTAATGTTATTTATAGATTTAACATATTGAAACTATTTTAAAAGAGTAAAGTATCAAATACTCATGCTCACAGTTTCTCTTACTGTCCCAAGTTTTTCAGGACTTCTCTGGATCATTCCCAACAAAGGAGAGTGTACGGTTGTTACCGAGGACTTTCTGCACAGACACAGTTTCAGTGTCTCAGTAAGAGGCTCATAAGCCTGAGCTGTTAATAAGACACCCTGACTGCATCACAAACAAAAATGAGAGTTTAATGTAATTTCTCTTTGTCTAAAAGTTACATTTCTATTCAGGAATGGCAGAAAAGACTCTTTAAATGTTTCCATTCTTGCATCTTTTTGTTCCGCTGCGTAGGCATTTCAAAAGTACCAGCAGGAACTCTCTTCACACACAATTATGCACATTTCTAAAACTAACACACTCCATCCAAACTATCCAACAACACACAGCTACAGCTAAATATCAACTAAGGTATATTTCATAAAATTGGGGAATTCACACAGTTCTTCTCTATCTGAATTTTAACTTTATTCACAGAGCTCTTCCCGTGTCTCATTCCATGGAACATCAGCAGGTTCTCCTCTCAGGTCACTGTTGGCCAAGGTCGTCCTGCAGATCCATCGTTGTCACTGAGGCCTCTGCCTTGGGAACTGCTCCTGACCCCTCAGGCTGAGCACCTGCACCATGGGGGTGCCAACATGCAGTGTATATTTTTAGAAACCTGTTTATTTGGTTGGTTGTTTGGGGTGGTTTAATTTTGCTTTTTTGTTTTACTTCCTTGATTCCAGTGCAAACACGTGGCACATGAAGTCTGGTGTGACTCCTGTTAACAACTTGCCATGTGTTTCCTACAAGGTTTTTCCCCAAACCAGCGGTTGTAGCACATCCCTCTGTCCCAGCCACAGGGCCCCTGCAAACCCTGGTGTCTCATGGGGCCCTGCTCCTTATTTCCCCTTCAGTCCAGAAGTACAATTTTGATCAACATCAGGGACAACATTTCGGGTGCTGGGTGATGTTCCCTGAGCCAACCCACCCACTCCCACCTGCTGCCACGGTGGCAGATCTGATGGAAAACCTCTGCCAAATCAATGCTGTTCCAGTGGGGGAAAGGAAGGAAACCTGAGACTGATGCCAAAAAGCATAAAATAAATGAACTGCCCAGAGACACTTTGGTCTTCAAGCAGCAAAGGTGTTCATTGCCAACGTTGGGAGTGAGGCAGTTCCACGGCACAAACTGCTCCCAAGTCTCAGTGAGAAACCAGGGAATTTATCCAGTTGACATTCGAGATGACAACACCTTCACATGCATATTCATGAGTTGGGACATCTCGGTATCACATTCCTAGAGGTGGAGTTCAGGCAGAGCTTGGGGTGGAGCCTTCCAGGCTCTTCTCTTGGCACAGTTTTGGGGGGTCTGTCCCCCCTTCAGCCTCTTCAGGGCTTGTTTTCTCCTCTTTCTCCCCGTGCCCTCTCCACCTTTCTCTGTGAGGTGTCCTGGCTGGTCAAGCTGCCAAACTCCTTGGCTCAAGGCCTTCCTGCCTTATTCCAATGTCCATGTTCCCCTGATTTGTGACCACTGGGTTCACTGTACAGCACTCCCAGCATTCTTCCAAGGCTTTGGCCCAGTAAATAGAACAGGCCAAGTTGTCCATCAGGGATCAGGCAGAACAAGCACCTGGCAATTTTCTAACAGAGCAAAGGACCTTCCCTAACTCAGTTAACTCTTCCAGGCCTTGCTCTTGCTTCAAGATCCTTCTGCAAGTGGGGTGGTTGCCCAGACACAAAACTGATGACATCTCGGGCCCCAAAGCATTGAGGTGTGCAGATAAAAAGCCAGCTGGAGGGTTTTCACTGCTCGTCGTAACATCGCTGCTGAAAAAGGAGAATTAAAACTCATTATGGGGAACATTCTGGAATATTAAAATTTAAATTGCAGAAAACAGAAGAAATTAAAAAGTGTAATGAATATAGCACATTGTGCAGTTTGAAAGCAAATTAAAGGCAGAGCAGTAGTTAAAACGACTAAGTAATAGAGCTCATGGTTGCATTTACTTTGGGGGATAGAATTTACTGCAAAAATCATTGCATTAACCACAGAATTATCTACAGATTGGACAAGTAGTGATAATTATTGAACTTTAATATATTATTCTGAAATGAGGTATAAAAATAGCCTAATGAGGTTACTTCCATTTTTTTACATTCATCTTTAAGAACTTCCCTTCAGGAGCCAAATCATTTATCAAACAATCACCTGTTACTTGAAAATTCAGATTTATTTTTTTTTTAATAATGGATTAATTTTGTTTTACAATTTCTACACTGTGTCCACAAACCCCCAAATAAGCAAACAAGAAAAAAAAATCCCAGGTTAATTCATTCAGTGAGAAAATCAATGACAGAGACATGAGTGATTTTTCTCTTTGTGTATCATTAATTAAAGAAGTTGTTCATATAAACTATTTGAGTTTGCATGGAGGTCAATTCTATAAAACTTGAATGTCCCCAATATCTTTGTGAGCTGAACCTTCTTATTAAATCAAATCTGATGGGCATAGAGTAGGGGTTTTTTTAATACAAGTGCACTGTGGAAATCCTTCCTTTAATCCAAGAGTGTTCTAACATTGTCTCATTTTGCAAAGATAAAGAAAAAAAAGTAAATTTTGAAAGCAGAAAATTGTAACAGAAGGATGAAGAAAATAACTGATTAGTACCAGGTTTGATTTGCCAGCAACCCCTGGTGGGTGGCCAGTTGGGCACGAGTGAGCAGTGCCTGGAGCCAGGGGGGACATCCCTGTCCTGGGGACAGCAGGACAGGGAGGAGATTGTCACTCTCTGCTCTGCACTGGGGTGGCCTCACCTGCAATGTTGGAGCAGGTTGGGGATCTCAGGACAAGGTCCTTCCCCCAGAGGGTGGTGGGCACTGCCCAGGCTCCCCAGGGCAGTGGGCACAGCCTCGAGGCTGCCAGAGCTCCAGGAGGGGTTGGATGATGCTCTGGGGCACAGGGAGTGACTCTTGGGGATGGTCCCAAGGGCTGAGAGCTGGACTGGATGGTCCTTGTGGGTCCATTGCAGCTCAAGGTATCCTGGGATTCTGTGATCTCTACTGAAACATGAATGTGTACAGCACTTCAAACACAAATGTCATTTCCCCACGAGATCACTGATATCTTGGTGGCATAGAAGGTCCTTTTCTCCAGAAGTACACATGCCCTGGGTTTTGCCTAAAAGGAGAAACCCATCCTGTGAGTGTCATCAGGACAGTTACTGAAGGTCCCAAGACACCGCCCGAGCTGCAAACACACCAAATGTCACCTGCAGTCAATCAGGCTCCCAGAAAATATTGATTTGTAGCTGCATTACACACTGGAAAGGCATGAGAGCTGCAGGCACTGGCAGCATCCCAGGCACAGCTGAGAGGCAGTGGAAGTTTGTTCTTTATCCTGTTGTGCCAAGGGAGGTTCAGGTCAGGGAACAGGGGCAATTCCCTCACATTGTCACTTTTCATCAGCTGCCCAGGGCAGGGGTGGGGTCCCCATCCCTGGAGGGACTGGATGTGGCACTTGGGGGCCTGGGTGAGTGCTGGGGAATGGTTGGACTGGGTGATCTCAGAGGGCTTCTGCACCTTAACGATTCACTCACTCGGAGTCTGTTGAAGGCATCATTTCTAAAGGAAGATGCTCTTGCACCTGCCAGTCAGCAGTTTGCTCAGAAATCCTTTGGGGTCTTTGTTAGAGCTGTCCGGGTGGTTAAATTTGTACTAATTTGAGTTGCAGAGGTCATTCAAAATAGGCAGACAAAATTTCAGCAGAGTGGATCAGATTTATCTCCCCTCTAAAATCAGAATAACTCACCAAGATGCTTTAATTTTATGGGCCCAGCCAGGCATGGTCAGATACAGACTCTGTCTA
Source organism: Formicarius rufipectus (assembly GCA_013399695.1). Lineage (NCBI taxonomy): Eukaryota > Metazoa > Chordata > Aves > Passeriformes > Formicariidae > Formicarius > Formicarius rufipectus. The sequence goes on along the minus strand of VXAU01002217.1, from coordinate 43,523 downwards.
CTGTAAATGACTTCTGGAAGTCACTTCTGCTCAATGACTTTTGTGAGAAGATAAATAGATACCTTTTCCAGCATAGTCAACTTGCCGCGTCTCATTCAGTGATCAAATAACTTGTTCTACTTGTGACTAATTTCTTGAGTTAATTGAAAAAAAATAAAAATAAAATAACAGGGATTTTAATTCATTGACATTCCAAACAATGGGAATCTGCAGGAGCATTGAACTGTTTAAGAAATTGCAACTTTTCTTCTCAAACCAGGATGACTCGGGTAGTGGTTGTCCTTCAAGGCAATCTTGGTGAGGGGATGATGTGAAAGCTCCAATTTTTACAGGAGATGTGAAAAATTACATTTTGAAGTGGAAGAAACAGCAAATCCTAACTGCAGGTACTTTCTGGTTTCAGCCATGTCCACAGGCCTTAGGTCATCTTTTGCAACCAGACACAGCTCCAAGCTTAGGAACCTCATCCAGGCAGCAGGTGATTCATGACTACAATCCCCACAGCTGTCTGCAGGCGACCAGCCCCTCCTGGCAGGAGGCTGCAGGGCAGGAGAACACTCCACTGGCTGTCTTTAAATCATGTGCTCAGAGCAGCAGCAGCAGCAGCATAACTCACATTCGTGCAAGATCGAGCCACTTCCACCCATAAAGATCCCAATGTTCTCCATAAAGAAATTACCTCCAAGTAGGATATGGAAGCTTTTTAAAGGTGTCCTCAACAGCAAACACTGTGAGGAAAGTGAACATCCTTCATTCAAAAAACTTAAGACAGCCTAAGTAAGCCAAATAAGACCACTTGAAATGGAATATGGTTGGAATCCAGGCTTGCACTGGTTCCTCTTGGGGGGAAAAACCCAACATTATCCCAGAATCTTTATAATGATGGGAGATACTCAAAATGGAAAGGCTTCAGGGGCAGCATTTGCATGAAGTGAAGGGATCTTTCCAAATTAGGCTTTCTTTTCTTGTTCCTGTTTTTAATGCTGCAAATGTTTGCAGGGAGTGCAGAACACCTGAAGAAGTATTAGCTGGAATCCTACAGTGAATTGCACATGCCATCTACTGCAGAAAAGTAGTTAATACTTAATAAACCACCACAAAGAACACGAGGGAAATGAATCCTATTAAGTGTGAATAATTAAAAAGGGCATTGGATACCAGTGTGGTTAAGTAGTACCACATAGAAAAAGCTGTTAAAAGTATAATCCTCTGGAAAAGAGAAGGGAAAAGCTCTAGGAAAAAAAAACCAAAAACAAACAAAAACAAAACAAAACAAACAAAAAACCAACCAAACAAAAAACCAACAAAAACAAACAAACCAAAACAACAAAACAAACAAAAAACCCAAACAAAACCAAAAAAGGAACAAACAAAAAAATCCCCAAACAACTAATACTGGATAAGAAAAAAAAGGGACAAAACCATAGAGGAAGTGCAACAGATGGTTCAGGTGACACAGTGAAGGTACCTGTAGCAAGTGATAAATAATCAAGGAAGGCACCAGAGAACAGAACACGAAGAAAAATAACTTCAAGGTGCAGCACATGTGGTGATCAGCAGGAATTTTCACCATGGCATGAAGACAACTCATCACGTCCTGAGGCACAGGGAAGGAAGGCTGAGAAGGCAGAAGTGATGTGGATTTATGTGTCAGAATCCTCAACAGGCCTCCAGAATAACTAAAAAACCCAAAGCTGCCTCTATTCACTGATGTTCTCTGTCAAATTTCCTGGGCAGACCTTGGAGATTTCCAGCAGCCCTCCCTCTGATCCAGGGTTTCACAAGAGAATGGGGTTCAAGAGGTGTCCTTGTTGAATAAGGAGGAAATCCACTTCTAGAGCTCCCTGTGCCCCAGACAGTCCTCCCTGGAGCAGAGCAGCCCCTGGCACACATGGGCATGGCTTGGCTGTGACCCCTCTCTGGCTGGGAGCCTCAGCATGGCAGGACAGCCCTCACTGCAGGGGCAAAGCTCTGGTGGGGTCCCTGGGTGTCATGGGTTTCTGTAGTTGAATTTTAGTAGCAGGGGGGGCTTCCAGGG
>VXAU01002217.1:12724-40955 GCA_013399695.1 Formicarius rufipectus | reverse complement strand
TTTTAGTTCTTATCTTGTTAGTAATAAATTTAAGTATTTAGCCACTCTGAGTTTGCTTTGCCATGATCTCTCAGCTGTTTTTTGCCTTTTCTCCTTTTCCCTTTCCCTCTGGGAAGAGAGGGGGCCTGGAGGTTTGGGTGGGCACCGGGTGAAAACCACCACACTGGGCTGTGGGTCAGTCCTGTCTGAATGAACATGGCTGTGCTGAATGTGAGACCTTGGAGCATCCTGGACTTCCTGACCCTCTTTGTTAGTTCACAGTGTAAGTTACTTCCAAAACAACATCAGTACCCACAGTATTCTGTTTGTCTGGAGTTGAGTTTGAGAAGCAAGAAGTCATTTATTTTTCATTTTAGAACATACCACCTGCTTAGATCACAAGGAAATCCATGTTCCACAATGGATGGAAGATTGAAAAATTTCCAAGTGTCAGGGAGAGAGAGGGAAATAAAGGGAGAAACCCAAATACTTCATGAAAGCAAAGTATGAAAGAACAAAAATTCATTAATTATTGATTGTTTAAGTAATAGCTGTACTGACAGGAGAAGAGCAAGTAATTAATTAACCCAATGACCAGACTAAGCAGATAATTGTCTCTCTCCCTCTGTTCTTTCCACATCCCTTGCCCATTTGGCTGAAGGGAAGGGGAAATGATAAATATTGTACCGAAAAGAGTCAAGTCAAGGGACTGGAGAAGTTGGAGAAGAATTCAGGATTCTTTTTCCTGTGACTTGGATTGATTGGTGTGAAAATATTTACACTTCAGAGGGAAAAGTGTTTAGGGATTTTTTTTTTCCAGAAATTATCCTTTTCCCTCCTGCACATTGTGAAGATCCAGCTCTTATAAAAGAAAATGTCAACCATCAATGGAGAAAATCACCTTCCCCTTTTGACCTGTCAGAGTTCACACACAGTATTCAAAAGGCAAAACGGGACTATTGGGTTTTGCTCCTCTCCCTTTTATTGAAACTACAATTCCATATTGTGTGCGGATCAACCCTGTCAAAAATGCCATTTCAGGTGCATCATATTGTTTGCTAATTCCTCTTCCGTTCACTGAGAGGTTTTAATAATGACATAGCACAGAAAAGACAAAAACTTCCCCTATTTTGGCGTTGCCATAACGTGCCACGAGGTGATGTCTGGTGGGGTGTGGGCCACCACCTCCTGACCTTCTGCAGCACCACCCTCCTTCCTCCTTGAGCCCTACCCCGCCCTGGGAGTGCTGCGTTGCACCAGGGGGAGCACAGGGCTCTTAGCAAAGTCCTTCTGAGCCCTGGCCATGCAAAGATCTCAACACAGGATTGTGGCCAATCTTGCACTGGAGGTTTTTAGGATGAGTTCAGGACAAGGAGTTGCTACCAGAAGAGCCAAACCCTGTGGTGGTGCAGGGAGGGACCAGCTGGTCTCAGGGTTCTCCCTCTGCCTTAACATTTCTGTTATCTCATCTGCTGAGCCAGAGCTTCAGGAGTGTTTGGACAATCTCCTCAGGCACGTGGTGGCATTGTTGGGATGTCTGTGCAGGGCCAGGAGTTGGGCTGTCGATCCAGTTCAGAGCATTCTGTGATTCTCCACTTTTGGCCTTTAATTTTGACCTCTGTTTCTCACAATTTCTCACAGTCAGCACGTTATTCAACTGCCCATCCCAGCAAAATGTCTCTTTTCCTTCTACAGAAAGAAACTTTTGTGTGTCTGTCCCTGATTTGGAGAACCATCACCAATCCATCCTTTTGCTGGGGCAATGAGCCAGTGTTTGAAACCCCTCGATGCTGCTGCATCTCCGAGAGGTTCCAAAGGCCAAAGGCACTGCTGATTCTGGGCTGGGTTTCTTTTGCATTTCTCTCCTTTCTTCTGGTTTCAAACGGTCCTTCATTAGCCCATCACTCCTGAAATGAGTTATTGCAGGCACTCAGCATGAAAAGGAGGTTGAAAGACAAAATATGCTCACAGCTGCAATCCAGCAGAGCAAACACTTCTTTCATTCATTAATTCTATAGGCTATAAATGCAATTTGGGGGAGGAAAGAGGAGCTGGAAAGAAAAATTCCAGTTTATATCCATCTCCCTCACTTTGGATATAGTCCACTGGACTCAGCAGCCTATCTGCTGGTTTGCAGGAGGCTGCAGATGAAATGCATCTCTCAGTAAATGAGATCCTCACTGGAAAAATAAAAAAAAAAAAAGATTATACTGAGCAGCAGATATTAGATGTGGGGTGCTGAATTTTCATTTGAGGACTTTCTGCTGTTGTGAATTCCCTGCATGAGTTCCCAAGCAAAAAATGCTATTTATGGCTGAAGCAACACCTTAAGATGTGAACTCCATCTCCTATTTACCATTTTTTTTTTTCTCAAGGCATGTTCCAAAGTTCTGTATCCAATAAAGAAAATTCCACTGCTTAGTGCATGGATAAAAGCTCCATATTTTGCCTTGTTTCCATCTTACAGACAAATTTGCTGCTTTCACTTGGCAAAATGCAGCTTGTGCTGATTTTGATGAAGGAGCTACAGGGCAAAAAGTATGACAAGTGAGATAATACGAGCGTGCTGTAACTTCAGGACTTTTAATGGAGGATTAAACACATGAAATCTCAAAGTGCTGCAGATGCTCTCTGAGGAACATGAGCATTAGGAAGTTGCCTCTCCTATTGCTGTACGTTGGAACACCTGAAAATCAACAGGCCAAGGCCTGGCAATGGGAATTGGATCTGCTCTCAGGGCTGGAGGTGGAGATGAGCAGTGGCTAAAGCTGGACAGGAGGAAACGAGCCCCACATTTCCCTTCTTTGCTTCCCCTGGGCCACTTGTGGGGCGGCTGTTCCCAGCACTGCCCACAGAGGGCTGCTCAGCAGGGCAGAATTCCTCTTTGGGAGAGACACAGTGGCCACACTGCCTGCAAATCAATCCCTCTGAATGGGGAGAGAGGAGAAATGGAAGGGGCTTTCAGGAGTTAACATGATTTTCCCCAGGCAATAAAACACACTTGTAATTTCTTTGTCATTTGGAAAATGAAAAAGGAACAGCAAACAGACCTTTTTCATTTGTATTTTTCCAGCACCTGTGCTCCAATGTACTGAAATATTTATCAAAATGTCTGTCCCAAGGTGTTCTTCTCTATGTGCTGCCTGTGATTGCTAAAAATACAAAACAATAACTTATTAATTAGTAGCCAGAAGTTTGCTCTGTAGTTTTCCTGTTTTTCTCAGTCCTTTCCCACAATTAAAGCATGTTACTGTTGCTTTTAAGCATATTGGACTATAAAAACACAGAACATTCTTAAATAAATCATTTTTTTTTAAGCAAAAGGCCCACAGGCTACATACCTCTAATTTTCTGATAATGCAAACTTGACATTTTAATGAGAAAATGTGTGTTTCCTATCAAGGTCTGACTTTCCTTGACTCAAGGATTAAGATAAAATGAGAGGGTGGCAACTGCACAAGAACTTTCAGTTGCTTCCTGTTGTGATGGATTCCGACTGGCAAAGCTGTGCTGCCTGGATGAGGGGGCATTCCAGGGATTTCCTGACTTTAGTAAGAACAGCTTGTATGCCGTTAGAATAAAAATAAAATAAAATAAAATAAAGACATACCAACCCTCTAATAACCCTCAAGGTTTTAACTTGTGACCAAATACACAAAATCTTAAAAAAAAGAAAAAAACTGAGCAGCAAAATCAGGGTCAATTAAGCACTAAAAGGTTGGTTTGTTAGGTCTTTTCACCCTTCCCAACGAGTTTTAGATGAGGCAGAATCCTTTCATCTCTCAGCACCAGTGGTGTGTGAGGAGGACGGTCCTACAAGTGAAGGTATGGCAGGAAAGCTGCATGGAAGGGGTTTAAGAGGTCTTTTGCTCTCTGCTTTTTCTTCCAGGAAGGAGTTGATCTTTCTCCCTGTGGCTTCATAAGGAGTTCAGTTTGGGGACTGCATTTCAGGGCAGGTCACCAGACTCAGAGATGTGTCCTTCTTTCAGCTGGTGGGGAGACATTTAACTTGGGAGGGCTCCACTGATTGCTCTTCCAGCTTTTTGTGGTTTCTCTTCCTGTGCCAACTCGAGTCTTTTCTGCTTCTTCGAGGGCACTGAAGAACTTTTCATCAGAGTCTGAACTGGACAACTGTGGCATGACAAACGCTGGACTTCTTTCTGACGTTCCCTATATGGATTAAAACACTTTTTTTGGCCATTTTTACCCCCCTTGCATGTTGAAGCTCAGGGTGGCTTTGCATGTGGCTGTCATTACACCAGGGAGTTCAGTGCCTTGAGTTCCCAGGGATTAATTAAGAGCTACAGACATAACTCAGTGGGATTTCCTTTCAGGAAATAGATATTGCACATCAGGGGAGCCTGGTATTCATCCTATGACCATGTTAGTTCAGGTCCACTGATAGTCTTGGCAGGAAGAAGCTGTAAGTTTTCCCTGCAAGGTGATGAGTGAATTGAGATTGGGATTTTTTAAAAATACATCACCAAGATCAGTCTTTCTGCATTCCAATGTGTGCTGGGATGGCCCTGTTCTCCAGCTGCCTGGGGCCTGCTGCCTGCCCTTCTGATGTGTGCTTTCTAAAGAGTTTGTTACAGGTTTTGAGCACACACAAAACCCCAGCACGCTCCTGAAATCCTGTGTGGAAGTTTTCACCACTGCAGTGGCCACAACAAAACTAGTCCATCTCTTGGTTTGACTTAAAAAGTCAAAATTACAGTTTGGAATGGCACCATGCACAAATCAAACAACAAACAACAAAGCAACACAGCAAGCCATGTGTTTGTGGCTCTGGGTGAGGCTGCAGGAAGTGCTGATGTCACCTCTGCTCTGGAGGGTTGTCCTCTCAGAACTTGGCCTGAGTAAGTCCCGTGATTATCTCTCCTTGTTTAAGGTGTTGCCTGTGCTAAAAGCCTTCCTTGCAGAAGAGCAGCAAATATTAGTTCTTCTGGAGAGGCCCTACAGTAAACATTAAAGCTGCTGAGGTTGTATGTGTGTCCATCAGACTCTCCCCTCTTTCCACTGAAAAGCACCTTGGAGCTTCTTTTATGGAAAAGAGACCGTGGGTAATGCAAGGGAAGGACCAAGAAGAATTGTCATTCATCCTGGGGGGCACAGAGGAACTGCAGGGCACATCAGCTGGTCCAAGGGCTTTGCATCCAGGAGCAGAAAGCTGAAAAAAAGGCTTCACAGACAGGAGTGTTTCCTCCACCTGGTGAGGAAAGAACAACCCTGTGGGAACTTGAAATTCAGCTCTGTGCTGGGACTTTTAAAAGCAGCTTGGTAAAGGGACTGTCCTTGGTGAATGGCTGGAGGGCAACCCCAAAACACCAGCAAAGAGCCCTGGTAGACTGAGCCAGGACACCCTGGGGCTGGGTTGGCTTGAGGAGGACTGAAAACCAAGAGAATGCCAATGATGTCTGAGACAGATCTTTGGCCTCCTCAGTGGACTTGGGAGGGTATGGCTTTTCCACAGGCCAGTTTATCCTTGTGGGTCCAAAACATTGGTCCTGTGTCCTGCCTGGGGTTTAGTGCCCTGTACACACAGCCCTGCCCTTGGCACGGGGGTGCTTATTTGGGGCACATGCCTTGCACTGGATTTTGGGCCAGCAGAGCAGGGGCAGCCCCAGCTCAGTGCCAGTCACCAGGGTACCCATGGGCACACCAGTTCTGTCTGAGGAGGCTGCACAGATTATTTGGGACTTAGGTATGAAGGAGACGTTAGACCCTTGTCAGTGGTACAAGGGGGGACAACTTGTGTGTGGGAAGAGGGGACCCAAAACCTCCTGCCTAAGTAAAGGTGGTGCTTCCAGGTGATTATTGCAAGCCAGGTGCCCTCTGTGAAAAATCCTCACTCCTTTTATTGTCTTGGAGTGGTCTCTATGTTTTGGGGGGGTTTTTTGTTTGTTTGTTTTTGTTTATTTGGTTGGTTTTTTGTTTTGTTTGTTTTGGGTTTTGTTGTTGTTTTGTTTTGTTTTTTGTTGGTTTTGGTTGGTTTTGGTTTTGGTTTGGTTGGGGGTTTTTTGTTGTTCGTTTGTTTGGGGGGTTTTGATGATGATGATGATGATGATGATGATGATGATGATGATTATTGTTGTTGTTATTATTATTAATTATTACTGGGTTTCTTTCCCCTCTGAAACTCCCCCAAACTGGGGTTCTCTGCCCTATTTATACTTCAGAGACATGACACCAGATGGGACACACAGCCCAGGGCCTGGTGACAGTCTGCTCCAGATGGTGAAGAAAATATTGCTAAATCTGCCTGCAAGGTATTGGAGCAGAGCAGGGGAGACAGGCAGAACAAACAGGAGGGGGGCAAAGCAGGATAAACAACAGCTGAGGGAAGGCTGCCTGTTCCTGGAGGCTCCAGCCTTCCTACAGCTTGTGTCTGGGGGGATACATGGAGGTGGGACAAAGGAAAGGTGATTACAGCAGAGCAAGAAATCTGGTTGGCAGCAGAGGAGGAAATCTGGTTTACAACAGAGCAGGAGATGTTGCTTACAGCAGAGAGCGGGACAAAGAGGATGGGAAGGCAGCTCTGGTGATGGTCCTCACCAGAAAGAAGTCCCACCGCAGGGCTCATTTTCAAAGGAAAATAGTTAGATTTAAAGAAATCTAGTTCAAACTGCTTTTTGTGATTTGGGGTTTTGGGGGGAAGGCAGCCCATTTCCAGAGAGATTACACTGGATTTTGCTAAAGGCACACTTTTGTTGTGTTGCCTCTCTAAACCATTTTGGTGGTTATGAAATGAGCACAGGTTTCAGAGAGGGCTGGAGTGCTGGAGGCTCAGGAAACACCAAGATCTGTCTCCTTTCAGATGCCTCCCCTTGGACCAAGCCTACAGCTGTGCTCAGCCCTTGCAAAGCTTGTTAATTTATGGGAAGAGCTGTATCCTTGGCAATTTTTAATTCTTTGCTTGAGCTTTAGTGGCCTCCAATGCCCTGATGCTTCTCTACTGATTCCTGGAGTGTTTTGGACAAGGGATAGAAACCCTCAGGTCTTTCACCTTTTATAAGAGGATAAACTATGCTACAAAAATTTTTAAGCTTGGAAAAGACTGGATGAGTTGTAAAATCCCTAAGCCTCTCCCCAGACTAAAACTCCACTGTTTTAAGCAGTTGTTGACTGGAGATAAATCAAGGAAGCAAACTTTATTATAAATGGAAAAGTCCAAGGACTGAACTAAAATATGATTCTTCATGCTTTTCATGGGATAATAGTAAAGCACAGAATCCCCAAATGCTTTGGGCTGGAAGGGACCTCAAAGCCCATCCAGTGCCACCCCTTTCCACGGGCAGGGACACCTCCCACCAGCCCAGGGGGCTGCAAGCCCTGTCCAGCCTGGCCTGGGACACTTCCAGGGATGGGGCAGCCACAGCTTCTCTATGCCTCAAAGTTAGACAGTTTTAATTGCAATCATTTCAGGAGTTGTGGAATCCTTTAAAAGATTCTATTTCCCTGAACTTTACAGTGAAAGAACTTCTCTCTATCCTTTGTCCAACTGCTTTTCTCCTGTCTCTTTCTCCAAACTTTGGCTTATTTTCTTGTACCCGAGGTAAAGTAGAGCTTTAGGGAATGGATTGAGGGTAGAGTAGGGGAAATGTGATGGTCTAGTGAAATTCTGAGTGATACAGGACAGCAGAGCCAAGGGAAGGGGGACCATATCACACCTTTAGATAGTCCTATTCTCATAAAAGCCTCTCTGAGGCTTTCACAAAATGCACAAGAACATTGTCTGCTTTGGGAGGTAAATTTTCTCCTCTGCCCGAGGGAATGAAAACCAACATTCCCCCCCTTCCTGAGTGCACAAAGCCCGAGTCATTAAGTATTTTTACCTCTGTCTGCAGCTGAGCTGCTTTGCAGTGAAACACTGATGGGATCCAGGAGAGAAACAGGAGGGCTGCAACACAACCCAGAGGCAAGAGAGCCTGTGATCTGCTTGGCTCTTCACTCTGAAGAGTCTTTCTGTAGTTTCCAGGAAACTTTGAGTAGTTGGCAGGGCATTAGAAAGACCACACCAAGTTGCTGAGCTTTCGGGAGGGCACAGCGTTTCTAAACCTTTGTGGAAGCAGAGACCTGGGCTCGCTGGGGGTGCTCAGAAACAACCTGGGAAGCAGCTGTGAAGTTAGTTACTGTCTAACCTCGGGGCTAGTCAAGAGAGAGTGTGTGGGACTCTGCTCCACACTTCATCCAAGCTGAATTTCTGAAACAATACCAAGGGCCTCAGAGCCCTGGAGAGTCTTGGTTTTGGACTGGCTGTAGACACAGGGCTGGAAAAAGAAAGGCAGCTCATTTCCAGGATCAAAGCGAGCACTGAGGCACAACTGAGCTTCGGGAATTGCAGCTTGGGCTGTCCAAATTTTCCACTTGGATCTAAATATCCACTCCAGATAAAATGTCCATGTGAGCTAAAGAAACACAGCTCCCATACCACGCAGTTTACGGGATGCCCTTTTGGTTTAATCGTTATCAGTTCGTTCACAATCACAGGAACACTTTGAATTTCTCTGGTTTTGTGTTCCCCTGTCACCTGTTCCTTGGGGTCCTGAGGGCCAGGGGAGCAGTTCCTTGAGGAGAAGGGAGAGTTGGGGCTTGCAGCAAGGAGTCAGCATTCTCAAGGCTTTCCCAAGCCCATTTGGTGTTTCCACTTGTTCACGCTGAGTCTCCTTGAGGTCACTCCTGTGCACCTGCCAAGATGTGCTGTTTACTTCAGAGAGCTGCAAGTTAAACATTAGACATAAAATTTAAGAATTATTTTACATATTTTATGTATGCCAACATCTGTGATTTATGCTTATGACCGTGGTATCATGCTGTGCTTGGATTTAAGTCATGGACTTGCCCCTTGTGTTGCATTTTTGGGAGCTTTTGTGAAAGTCCCATTTATTTTGGTTGGAGGTTTTATTAAGGTCTTTTGTGGGTTTTTTTTAATATCAACAACTTTGTAGCTGTAGAGATTTTGCTGATCACCTAAACAGTGTTTTATTTGCACAATCTAATCATGTAGATGCCCTGGGATCATTAACAGTTTGTCCTGGAAAAATGATGGGCTGCTGGAAGGCACAGAGGAGCAGCAGAGCCCCAGTGCTTGGGTAAGCACGAGAACAGCAACAACCTCAGGCCACGCAGGCACAGTTATTTCACCCCACTTTCATTTGCTTCGAAATGAGGCCTAGAATTTCTGCTCAGGAACACAAATGCATGTCACACAAACGTGTCCCAGGGTCTGGTATAACAGGTTTATGAAGCACTTCCAACAGGAGAAAACACCTGACATCAAATAGAATATATAAAACTGCCATACAATGCAACGAGTACTGCTGTCCGTGATTTGGTTGCTTACAAATATTGATCAATAACATGAAATCAGAGCTATTTAAACTTCTTTTTTTTTCCCACCCAGACTATCAAACATGGCCAAACGTGTAATGCATTACAGACAGAATGGCAAAGAGTACTTCAGATCTTTCTATGCCTATAAAGCTGTTTTTAAATGAAACAGGTTAAATAGGTTGGTATTATAGAAAAGCAGGATTTTGCAAATGGAAAGAGCACAAAAATGCCATTCTGGAATAGCTGTGCAAGGCCCAGAGTGTGTGTAAATTCCATAAATTTCTACTTCACAATATGAAATACAGAGAAATGGCTGCTCATTCCTGCAAATACACAGTGCCAGGGAGGAACCTCTGACCTGTGGGCAGACACGAGGCCACCAGCCCACTCCTCGGTGTTTTAAGTAAATAATTTATTTGCATTCTGAAGATGAGCAGAAATCTCTCTTAAAAAAATGAAGAGGTATTAATGGGAGCAGAGCAGGGGTTATCTCATTACCTTGGAGGCCAGGAAGGGAGGATTTGCAACAGCAGTGCACATGCTGATTAATGTAATAGGTTAATAAAGGGCAGGATACACAGAATTAGCTCATAATACGGGCATTAAATTTAAGGAATTAAAAGCCTCAGTAAGAAAATTATTCACAATTGCTAACAGTCACTGATCCTGGTGAATATGCAGCCACATTTTAAAGTGCCTGGAACAACAAGAAAACTCTTTAATTAATTAATCAGAGTCTACAAAAGGAATAGAACGAGGATGCATGGTCAGCCACCTGCTTTAATTCATTAAAAATACCAATATTAAAGCTTTGCTTTTTTTTTTTTTTTTAATAATTTATTATTTCTATTTTCCCTAATTTTTCACCTTCCTCAGGTGGGTCATCCAGTTCTTGAAATTAATTAAAACCACATGACAGAGAAAGCCAAGAGGAAGATGTTGACAAGGTTGAAAAGACATTCGTAAGGAATCAAATTGCTCAAATTACCTGTAATTTATTAAATCCCTTCAAGGCTTGGAGGCCTTTTAGCTTTCACACTGACCATTGGTGCAATCAATGCTGACCCCGTGAAGTGATTTGCTCCACCTGGAGTGTTTCTCCACTTCTCCCAGGCTGATGGCAAGAGGGGGAACAGCCTCGAGTTGTGGCAGGGGGGGGTGGACCTTAGGAAAGGGTTCTTCCTTGTAAGGGTGGTCAAGCACTGGAAGAGGTGGAGTCATCATGGCTGTGAGTGTTCAAAAAACAGCAGATATGGCACTTGTGGAAGTGGTTTAGTGGGAATAGGGGGTTTAGTCAAAGATTTGATGACCTTGGAGGTCTTTTCCAGGCTTAATGGGTCCATGAATCCATGATTCAGAGACCTCAGCAGGCGCTTCTGCTGAACATGGATGGGAACTTCCAGGACACCTCATTCTCCAGAAGGGAAGGAAAGCACAGCCACACACCTCTGAGCAAGAAAGATTATAACAATGTGGACTTTGCCTCAAAAAATATGAAAATAGTGAAACAAAAAAAAAAATCCCATTTTTAAAAAGTGCCATTTGGAGAACTGATTGTTCTATAGGTCATCATGTTCAGAGGAGGCTCTAAATTCCTACCTCTCAGCAAATTCTAATTGCAGCACAGAGGTCCAGCCTTGCCTAGTTCACTCAGGAGCCCAACCAGCGAATCCGAACATGTTTGGAGTTAACAGTGGACTGCCCTTTTTAGTATTCATGTTAATAATTTCCCAGGAAATCATCCCTATGACATCCAGAACAGTCCCTTGTGGAGAATCCAGTGAAGTTCCATGTGACTTGTATTGTTAGAACATCTTCCAATTCAGACAGACCATTAAAAACCATTGGTGTTAATTACAAAGATGTCAGAGTGTGCTTAATTGGCAGCTGATCTGCGTGGTGGTAACAGAGGAGAAAACCCTTAGGAGGTGTGGAAATGTTTTCTCTAGGAATATCCATCTCTCTGTCAGTGAAATAGATGTGAAAATGTCCTTCATTCTTCATCAGAATTTGCCGGTATATCAAAGATTTTGGTTGCAGCTGGGGAACAAGGGGAAATGTAACATACAATGGGCAGTCCTTCTAACTGGAGCTCCCTGAATGGAGGTTGTGGTGAGGTGGGGACAGAACAGGACAAGAGGAAAAGGCCTCCAGGTGAACCAGGGCAGGTTTAGGTCAGATATTAGGGGACAATTCTTCACCTAAAATGGGGTCAGCAATTGGAACAGGCAGTCCAGGGCAGTGGGGGAGTCACCATCCCTGGAAATGTTCAAAAAGTGTGTAGAAGTGGTGCTTGAGACACGGTTCAGTGGTGGACCTGGCATCACCAGGTTAATGGTTGTAGTCAATAATCTCAGAGGTCTTTTTGAACTTTAGTGGTTCTTCAGTTCTATAACACATTCAAATAAACCTCTACAATTATTGGCTTTTTTAATATCCCAAGCTGTGATTTATTTTCTGAACAGTTTGACATGTGTCAGTGGATCCTTTCCCTTGTCATCATATCTTGAATTTTGAATCTGAGTATGAGCAATAAACTGATTCTTTGAGGAGAGAACTGGATGAGACAGCTTTGTTAACTGGAGCCAATTACACGTGTAATTTAGAGGAGGGAAAAATCACTTTCTAACCTGTGCTCATTGAAGTCAGTCATCAAGTGGAGCTGGATCCTGCTGAGGCAGCTTCGCACTGCTTTCAGTGCAACCAGCTTTTCTTTAATTAGTTTTTATTTATTTCAGGATGACACAAAAATAACATATGCAACATTTAAAAGAATTCTTCCCCTTTTAGAGCGTTACAGTGGAAGTAGAGTTCCTTTGCATAATTGCATTAGTAAACAGATTAATTTACATTTTAATTTACATTAGCAGTGTAATTGGGATTCCAAAGTGGAATATACAGGAAGCAATGAAAGAAGGAACAAAGTCCCACAGCTGCTAAAGGAGGGAGATACCAGACTCCAATTAAGACATTCTTTTGTCAAGCCTTATCTCTGAGGTTTGCAAGATTAACTTAAAACAAAATGGTTGCCTTTTATGTACCCTAGTACTGGTTCTAATTCCACAACTTAAAAGGATTCCTTTGGAGATTAATGCTAGGAAGGCAATTTCTTCTGCTGTGTCTTCCCAGTAACATTGGCCATATTTTGGGATAAATTATGTAGTTAAAAGGAATATTAATGTTACCTCGGTGCCCCTTGCTCTTACCTCAGACAGACTTTCTTTATAAAAAGCAGAACTTGTGAAGCTCTTTCTTTACTCTGAGTTTCCCAAACTGAGTAACACAGCCCCAGAGGGGGTTATGTTCTGTGATGAGTAAACCTGTTGGTGTCATGCCAGGGCACGATGATTTCTGTCAAAAGTCCTTGGCCAACTCCCTGTTAGTGAAGCTGAGAGTGAACTTCTGTCCAGCCCACGTGACGTGAGCCCTGGGACAGTGGGACCCTGGTTGGCACCAGGGAGAGCATTGGGAGAGGTCAGGAGGGGCTCCTGGCCCTCTGGGCAGCCCTGGCAGGCACATCGGCAGGGCTGTGTCCAGCTGTGGCCCCTCAGCACAGCAGGGTCAGGGAGCTCCTGCAGCGGGGCCGGCGCAGCTGCCGAGATGCCCAAGGGCTGGAGCAGCTCTGGGAGCAGCAAAGGCTGAGGGAGCCGGGGCTGTTCAGCCTCCAGAGCACACCCAGAGGGCACCTCCCCGTGCCGGGCAGTGCCCGCAGGGAGGGGGCAGAGCAGGGAGCGGGCTCTGCTCGGGGGGCACAGCCCTGGCACGGCAGGGACGGGCAGGGACTGATGCCCGGCGAGTTCCACCTGCACAGGAGGGAGAACTTCTTGTGTGGGCAGTGCCCCAGCCCTGAGCAGAGCCCAGAGAGGGGCTGGAGTGTCCTCCCTGGGGACATCCCAGACCCCTGTGGACACCATCCTGTGACTGATTGCTCAAGAGGTGGGAGCAGATGGGACACTGTGGGCCCTTCCAGCCTGACCCACTCCGCATGAAAGAGCCTCCCTCGGAGTTCATGCATCGAAAGCAACCCTAGTGCAGTTAATTGGCTTCTAGGAGAGTAGAAAAGAAGACAATTCCAGCTCAATGGCATCTTAATGGTGGAAAATTGCTTGTTTGGAACACACAAAACTGAATTTGCCAGGTGCCCAGAGGACACAGAAGCGAGTCAGCAACAAGACTAAGCCTAAACAAAGTGTTAGCCTGAAGACCCAGAGCCCCAAGTTAAACCGAGAGCACTGCAGACCTGGAAGCAATTCTGGCTCTTTTGTGCTAAAATAGAAGCCAGGTGGTCATCTGGGTGAATCAGTCCTTACAGGCAGAACTCACTTATCACACGTGGCATCCTGAAAAGCCAATGAGCATGAGTAATAAAGTCCTATTTGAAACTATTTTTAATCTAGGGATTTTAGCAAATTAGCTCCAGGTGGGT
Source organism: Formicarius rufipectus (assembly GCA_013399695.1). Classification (NCBI taxonomy): domain Eukaryota; kingdom Metazoa; phylum Chordata; class Aves; order Passeriformes; family Formicariidae; genus Formicarius; species Formicarius rufipectus. The sequence continues at coordinate 27,217 of VXAU01002217.1, read as the reverse complement.
GTTCATGACATGTGAAATACATCTTCAGGAAAAGGATCAAGTGTTCACATCAAATAAACACCTTACCAAGCTATTATGATTCTAATCTTCTCTGGATAACTTAGTTTTCTGTTCCAATTATTAACAACTTTGCAACCCTTTTCACAACAAAGGTTTTCCTGAACACACCAACCAAATGTCTTGTTCCTACAACCGCCTTGCACTGATCCTGGACAACGAAGCTCTGAATTTGACAATTGTTCTTCTTCATATTTCCAATGGATTAAAGGTTTTTACTTACCCAGCAAGGAAAATCTCAGTGCTAAATAGGCCACTGCTAGACTTTGTGAGGCACGAGCACTGCGGAGCATCTGGGGCTGCGTGCGGGACCTCTAACAGCCAGGTAGAGTTAAACCAAACACCCTGTATTAATACAGGACCCAAAATATGGTTACAAATTCAGTAATGATGTTCTCTCTGGCTGTTTTGGTTGCCCTGTCTTTTGAATTTAGTAAGGGATTGGCTCCATGTCCCAGTCCCACAATTGTACTGGAGTGAATATTTTAATCAGTGTTGAGCTTCCCTCTCCCCTACTGCTGCTTCAGTGTTGCTATTGAACGTGCTGAACAGCTTTATTTCCTAAAATCTAAAATTTTAATTTCCCAGTTTCTGAATTTCCTAATCTAATTTCTTAATAGTGTTCTTTGCAGTCCTGCCTTGTTTCTTTCCCAGTATTTTACATTTGCACTGATTTTCTCCTATTCTATGATGTGTATTAATCCAATGAACTTCACAGTGGTTGCTTTCATCTCTCCTTTCTGAAACCCCACAGTATCTTCTTGGAAAAGGAGGGGCTGAGTGCTGTAAATAAGACTTCATGCATATAATGATGTTCAGTGATTATTGTTCACATTTTATTTCTGCTACAGAATCAAATAAAGCACTTGAAAATGTCCTTATCTGAAATAGTTTGAATGAGAACTTTTGGAAGAGAATTACTCAGTTATCACAAGGTATTAGAACTGGCTTGCAAAACCAAATAAATAAGAATTAAAGTGCTCTGGTGCCATGATCCAACACTATCTTGAAATTCCTCTCTTCCACTGGATTAAACAGTCATCACTGAGTGCATTGCAGTATTGAGATTGTACTTTGATTTGTCTTCAAAAACAACTTTAAGTGTACGAGATTTTTAATAAACCCCCATAAAATAAATATTCTGTGTAACCTGTAACTAGACACAATCAGGTAAACTAATCCTCAGAATTCCTTAATGGCTCTGGTACTCAGCTCAGTCTCTCCTAAGGTGCTCCCAATATTTACTGTATTCTTTTCTACAGTGCCCTCAAATACTTGTTGGGGAAAACTAAACTGAGCTCTAATTCATAAATCACAATTTGATAGAAACCTTTCTCTTGGTGAGGAGCATTTCTTTTAGAAAGAGAAATATTTCAGTTTTCTAACTTGATTTAGCTCATAACTGAAGTGGGGGGATGAGCTTGGCATGATGTCTGGGTACACTGTGGGGTGGAGTCAGGGAATGTGTGCCCTGGATGTGGAATGGGAATGAACTCTGCTCAGGGTGCACATCCATGAGCAATCTTGTGTGCCTGTGAATCTGCACGTGTTCCCTTGGCTCTGCTGTCATGAAGCATGCATATATACTTGACAAAACATTTAGTCATACATCTGGTGTTTGCCTGGCTTTTAATCTGTCATCCTCTTCTGATTTTTCAGTGCCATAAGAATATTTTGCCTGTGAACCATTTGCCTTTTTTTGCCAAGGTACTCAGCCAACAGCAGGAATCAGAAATTCAGCCCCAGAAACCTGTGACAGGCTGGAAGAGAACGTGACAAAGACATTGTGAAAACCATCTGAAGCTGAATGCTGAAATGTTGTTCTCCAAGTCCTGCAGCACTCAGAGGCTTCCACTGAGATGATTTGGAGATCAGTACAAAAGAGACAAAAGTCACTTCACATCCCACAGCTGGTGGACTGGTGGGGTTTCCTGTCACTGGAGGTGGGACAGCAGAAGTGGTCTCGTGTCTTTTTCATGGTGCAGAGCCTGGTAATGAAATGGTCTTTAAACAGATGCCAGGGACAAGAGAAGGAAAGGTGCTCTCCAGCATCCCCGGGGTGGGTGCAGTGAAAGTCAGGAGTGAGAAGGACCACAACTCGTTTTTAACACACCGTTGCAAACTGGGAATTCAGGCTGGGCACATGGGATCACTCTGGGAGTACAAAGTGCTCCAGTATGTTGGAACCCCCACGGTGCAGGTTCTCAGACTGAGGGGTCAGGAGCAGTTCCCACGGCAGAGGCCTCAGTGACAACGATGGATCTGCAGGACGACCTTGGCCAACAGTGACCTGAGAGGAGAACCTGCTGATGCTCCATGGAATGAGACACGTGGAGAGCTCTGTGAATAAAGTTAAAATTAAGATAGGTAAGAACTGTGTGAATTCCCCAATTTTATGAAATATATCTCAGTTGATATTTAGCTGTGGCTGTGTGTTGTTGGATAGTTTGGATGGAGTGGATTAGTTTTAGAACTGTGCATAATTGTGTGTGAAGAGAGTTCCTGCTGGTACTTTTGAAATGCCTACGCAGCGGAACAGAAAGATGCAAGAATGGAAACATTGGGAAGGAGGAGAAGGAGCTTTTTCTGCCATTCCTGAGTAGAACTGTAACTTTAAGTGAAGAGGAATAAACTCTCATTTCTGTTTTTGATGCAGTCAGGGTGTCTTATTAACAGCTCAAGCTTATGAGCCTCTTGCTGAGACACTGAAACTGTGTCTGTGCAAACAGTGGTCGGCAACACCAGTAGTTTGACATTGTGGCTCTACTTGGATTTTACAGTGCATTTAATATTTTCAACCTAATGCATTCCACAAAGTGAAATACTGATTTCATATATTTTTAAATATATTAGTTTCTTCCATATATTTAAATATATTGGTTGGGAAACTTTTCCATGCACTTGTGAGATTTTGAGTTATAAAGTTGCAGACATACCAGCTGAGTGGAAAGTGCATATTGTTGCCATCCCTGCATACCCCTAACTCAAATTTTATGTATATTTTATGTATTGACAGTGTCTTAACCAACTGAAAGATTACAAATGCAAGAATGTGACTCATCTCTCTCTGTCGTTTTCTTTCTCCTTCTCTGCCTGAATCCATGTTCTTACCTGTTCCTTTTTCATTTAGCGAGTCATGGAGCTCCAAATACTAAAGCTGTCATTACACTCTAATTTAATTCATATACATTCCACAGCTCATTTGATATCATTAATGTCAAGACTGAACAGCCTCTTACAAGCAGTGATTCATTAGCATAGCACATTCATTATTATGTTTGTCTTTCAGCAGAATTTCCTTCATTTATTTATCAGCACTAAAACTTTCTCACAAGATTCCAGAGTCTCTCAGTGCACCGTTGGACAGATCAGTGAACACCTGCTTTTCTCTTTGGAGGTGGTTCCAGGCACAGTCCTTAGGCAGGTTCAGGTTGGCCCAACCCAGAAGGGGAGCTGTTTGCTGGTTTAGGTGTGTGCTCTGCTTTTTTGGTGTCTTGCATTCCCGTCATCTTTGATTAAAATGGCCATTTAAAACATCAGAATGAAGGTGCTGAGAAAGGCAGAGACTACATCAGCCTAATTAGGCTGATCAGTAGGAACAGATTTAAGTAACTGGGAGAACTTTACCTGTTTAAAATGTACAGGCTGAGGGTCTTTCATAGAATCACTAAGGTTGGCAAAGAGCCCCAAGTTCAACAAGCCCACCCTTCGACTGAATCCCACCACGGCCACTAAACCATATCACAAAGTGCCACATCTTCTCAACTGGTGACTCCACCAGTGCCCTGGGCAGCCCCTCCCAGTGCCTGAAAAACCTTTCAGAGAGATTAGTCCCAGTATCCCACTTGGACCTCCCCTTTCTTTTGGTCCATCTCCATTCGGGTGAATGTCGACTCAATATCCATTAGCAAAGCACCTTCATTCCGCTCTCAAGAACATCTGAGAACAACCCAACCCATTGCCTTGGCTGCTCCAAACTGGGGACTGAACACCAGTAAGGTGGGAGGATGGATGTTCACTTTGAAAGACTTATGTAAATATATCCTTTAGAATTTCATCTCTTATCAAAACTTGCTACTTGTGCAGCTTATCAGTAAAACAGGAGGAAAAATGAAATGAAATGTGACCAAGTTCTTTTCCTTTTCCCAAAATTCTTGCCAAGTACATTCACTAATAGTAGTTCAATGAGTATTTTTCCTGTTTTAAAGAACACACACAGTTTTATGAGCAAAGATTTAGCACTTCACACCACTAAGAGTCTGTCATTTTAACTGTCGGTGCTACAGAAAATTTGTGTCTTCATTATGCAAGGTGATTATTTGTGTAAGGCTAAAATTCTGCAGGTTATAACTCAAACTTTCTCGTGGCACATCTTCCGCAGAGGTTCTTTCCAACTTAGCTCCATCCTTGAGCCGTCCTTATAGATCTTCCCTGTGTCATGGTAGAGATATCTCATAGCAAGAGGGATGAATTGTCCTTAAAAAAAAAAAAAAGCTCACACTTCAGTTTTAGATAAACAAGAATTCCTTTGGGTTTTAGACATGTGCTTGCTGTTAAACCTCCTCTCTCCCCAAACCAGTAGGAAAAATGAGGGACCACCCTCCAGCTGGGAGTCTTCCAGTGCTCCCTCAAGTATCCAGGGAACAAAGAATGTACAAGTACCAAGAAAGCAAAGTCTGTTTTACAGGTGTCACCTCTTCTCCTGGAAAGACACCATGGCCTGAGTTGGGAGGGACCTCAAAGCCCATCCAGTGCCACCCCTGCCATGGGCAGGGACACCTCCCACCAGCCCAGGTTGTTCCAAGCCCCGTCCAACCTGGCCTGGGACACTCCCAGGGATCCAGGGGCAGCCACAGCTTCTCTGCCCACCCTGTGCTAGGGCCTGCCCACCCTCCCAGCCAGGAATTCCTTCCCAATATCCCACCCAGCCCTGCCCTCTGGCACTGGGAAGCCATTCCCTTGTCCTGTCCCTCCAGCCCTTCTCAATGCTCTCTCTCCATCTCTCTTGGAGCCCCTTCAGGCTCTGCAAGGCCACAGTTGGGTCACCCCAAATCTTCTCTTCTCCAGGCTGGACCATCCCAGCTCTGCCAGCCTTTCCTCCCAGCAGAGGTGCTCCATCCTCTGCCCATCCTGGTGCCTCCTCTGGACTCTCTCCAGCAGCTCCATGTCCTCCCTGTGCTGGGATCCTGTTTCTGGGTTATTCCACAGAACCAGCCAGAGCTGCACTAATGCAGCATTAACAACTTGCTTATACAGGAATCTTTCAATGCTTAATGTTTTCTCTAACTCTTCTAATTTCTTTACATGAATATTAAATACTATGTTAATCACAGGTTCTTATATGTATCACTGAACCCTTCAGTGTTCTGTGTGCCTTCAGCAGATCATTGCTGGAGTCAGTGGTTTACGCCTGAAGACAATTCATGATCAATTCTGAATATAAATCATCTTTAACCACTAGTAGCTACAGATGAGAAATCAAAGCAGGATTATATTAAGTATCTTTTTCTTTTTGTTTCCTTTCTTTTTATCAGAGATTGTCTTAGACACAGACAATGTAATTTGACAGATATTATGGGGGGAAAAAATCATTTACACTGTATTTTATCAAGTCTGTACATGAAGGGTTTTTACCAGCAGTGATTTTATTGAACTGAATGAATGCAACAAAGGAATAAAACAATCAGTTCTACTCAAAATACTCATGTAGTCACAGGTTTTCCCTGAGTGGCTGTTGAGAAAATCCCAGAGCTGTGTGGGGATGTGTGGCAGGACAGTGCCTGCTCTCAAAAGAGTATCTGGTCAAGGACAGTTTCAATGCCAAAAATAATACAACAAAATAAGGAAGAGAGAAACAAACACATTCAGGGCAAAATCCTAATAAAGCTGCTCAGTCACTGAACTGGTGGAGTGTCAGAATGTTTAATTTGCAGTAAGATTATCTCATTAAGAACTTTGGCTAATTGAGGTTATGGGGACACAAACACACAGAGACAGCACCTGAGCTGGTTGGGGTGCCCCGTGTCGAAGGCAGTCCCTGCCCTGGGGGAACCACCACCTGTGGATGACACTGGGGCAGGCTGGGCCTGTCATCCTGGGACAAGAGATGGGACCTCAGTGTCAAAGAGCCTGGAGGAGATTGTCCCTTGCCTCTGCTGTCACACGGGGCCAGGATCACCTTCCCTCTGGTGGGGCTGTCTTTTCCCTGGCTGAAGTTATCTTCATGCATTCCTGGAGTCTCCTGGATTGCTTTTCCAGCAGATGTTAGATGGTTGGAGTCCTGCAGGAGGACAAGAGCTTCTGAGCAGGACACCTCCTGCAGCTGGAGTAAGAATTCTTCATCAATGGATTCATCTTGCTCAGGGGTGAGTCAACAGAAGAAATCTCAGCAGTTCAGAGGTTAATCAAAACTGACTCTGTGACATCAGGAGGAGGGGGATGTGTAAGAAGGGAGGGGATGTGTAAGGTGGGATGGGATGTGTAAGGTGGGATGGGATGTGTAAAGTGGGATGGGATGGGATGTGTAAGATGGGAGGGGATGTGTAAGATGGGAGGGGATGTGTAGGAGGAGGGATGTTTGTAGGGAAAATGGGAGTGCAGTGGCTTTAGGAAGAAATAGCCGTGGAGAACAGAGGGGAAAGGAGGGGAAAAAGGTAGTCCTGCAGATGGGCTGCTGCTCAGGACATGGGGAAACGTCCCCTCTGTCCCCAAATCCCCCAGATCCAACTGCTCTAACCTTTCCTGGTTGTGTTTCAGCTGCTCAAAGCAGGACACCTGGCTTGGGCACTGGATCCCAGGGATGAAGACAGAGGTATTTAAGAGTGAAAAGACAGCCTTGCATAACTGAAGGAGAAGCTCAGTGCTGTTTCCTCTCTTCTGCCTTGCAGAGTTTTCCTCATTCCCATTTCCAGACATCCCTTTGGAACTGCCTGAGCTGTCAGCTCTGAGTTTTCCTTTTCCAGCCCAGTTCTTTCAAGGGGCTGTCAGCATTCCCAAAGCCCTCCTACAGCTCTCACAGCACTGGGATCCTTGGGGCTTCATTTGGGAAGTCCAGAATATTGCTTGAGGGAGGTGCTTTAAAATTCCAGTAGAAAAAACTTCCAGTGTGAGCTGAAAGAATAAACAATTTAGCTGTGCTGCTCAATAATGAAGGCAGGGCATGACTTGTGTCATGGACCTGCAGAATGGAGCTGCAGCTGTGGGGAGTAAACAACAGGGAAATGCAATCCCAGACACTTTGGAAGCCTTTAAATCTTTTGGTATAAACAAGGAATAAACTTTTGGGGTTTTTTTTGAAAGTTTTGGAACTTGAGCAAAGAAGAGGAAGGACTCCGGTTGCAGTTCTTCTTCAGGGTAGCTGAATGAGCAGGAAAAAAGTATTAAAATAACTTTTAAAAAGTCTTGAAAGTGTTTTTCCATCAGAAAAAAATTAGTCCATGACTGACTTAAAATGGCAGCTGCAAATCAGTGAGAGAAGTGAAGAGTAGCAAAGGGAAGAGAAAAGAAATGAAAAGGGAAAAAGGACAAGAACAAGGACAGGGAAAAATGGAAGAAAGAAAAATGGAAAAAGGGGAAGGGAAGGTTTNAGGAGGGGAGGGAAATGAAGAGGGGGTGAGGGGAGGGAAGGGGAGCCCGTCATTTCCTAGCACAAGGCATCTCCTCTTGGAAGGAGCAACCATTAAAATATTTCAATGCATGACATGATTGAAAATTGTACTGCTTGGTCAGGACACTTACAGATTAAATTAATTTATATTCTCCATTTTCAGGTTTGTATGTGTTGAAAATAATGCATTTCCTTCTTGATGTTACCTTCTATTTCAGATTTATACTTCATTGCGTTTGAACAGAAAAGAAAATTAACCACACTGAACAAGCCTCAGACTATTGGGAAGAGCAGGAAATTACTTCTGGCATTTTAAATTTGCTGCTCCATTACATAAAATATTCACCCTGTGGACCAGGAGACTCGTGTGAGGGCAGTGATGCTGAGGTGCACTTGGACAGCAGTCACTGTCCCAGGGGGCTGAGCTGCCACGAGGGACTCCCTGAGTGTTCCAAGGCTCTGCTTCCTTAGGGGAACTGAGCCTGGGAAGGGCTCATTCCTTCCCTTCAGGGATTTCTTTCTCTATCCTGAACTGACCACAAGCCAAAAGTGAATGGCACAGGTTTCTGTGGCTGGATTTTGGTAGAAGAAGGGGTCTATCCAGAGTGGTCTCTGTCGGAAGCTGCCAGAAGCTTCCCCTGTGCTGTGGAGCCAAGGACAGCCAGGGCCAGGAGGGACCTCCTGCTGGTGGCCAGAGCTGAGCCAATGAAGAATCCCAGTGCCAGCTCTGGGATCACAGAGTGAAGAATTCAGGAGTGTGGGGCAGTTGGGAATTCCAGCCATGGGAGAACAACACAGAGACCAAGGTGGGAGCAGGAGGAGGAGAAGGAGGGACCCCACGGGAGCAAGGGCAGGGGAAGGACTGAAAGCTGTGCCCCCCCTGCAGCCCCTGGAGATCCCTCGGGGGGCACAGACCCCCCTGCAGCCCATGGGGTGACCCCCAGGACAGCACACTGAGCAGCACTGCTGTCTGAGGGGGGAATTCACACCAGCAATGACAACTCACTGCAAACCCCCATTCCCTGTTGGTGTTTAAAAGACTGATTTATTTCTTAGTTCTTATCTTGTTAGCAATAAATTTCAGTATTTAGCCACTCTGAGTTTGTTTTGCCATTATCTCTCAGCTGTTTTTTGCCTTTTTTCCTTTTTCTTTCCCTCTGGGAAAGGGGGGGTTGGAGGTTTGGGTGGACACTGGGTGAAAACAGACACAGTGAAAAAGCAAGTAGAGCTGATAATTAAATGCTTCAGAGGTCATCTATCCAGACAGAAAGGTGGATGGAAGTGTGGTTCCTTCCTTTCCAGGTTATCTGTGGCACTCAGGACCAGTGAGAGTGGCTGTGTTGGAGCAAAACCCCCAGACAGGAGGTTGTGACGAGGTGGGGGTCGGCTCTTCTCCATGGCAGGAGAAGAGGAAAGGGCCTCAGGCTGTGCCAGGGCAGGTTCAGGGTGCATTGCAGGGCCAGATCCTTCACTTAGAGAAAGGTCAGCATTGGAAGGAACTGCCCAGGGAGTCCTCATCCCTGGAAGCGTTCAAGAGATGAGTGGATGTGGCACTCAGGGATAGGGCTTGGTGGGCATGGGGTACTTGGATGAAGGTTGGGTTTGGTGGACCTGGAGGTCTTTTTTCCAACCTCAATGATAATAACAGGCAGGTTATGGATGTATGAAGGCAAATTGGGTCCAGGAATCTCAATCCATGTGCCTGTGCTTCTCCTCCAATAGCTCTTTTAATTTCTCTCTTTTCTTGCATCAATCCTGTTGCAACCCCTTAGACCTTAAGCAAAGAGAAAACAATCAGTAAACAGCAATTTCAGGAGTGAAAAAAAAAAAAAGGGGGAGCATCCTGTGTCCTTTGAGTGCTCCCTACAGTTCTGTGCCTGGTTGTCCTGGTTATCACAGCCAGGCCCAGTTTGGCACTGGCTGGGTGTGGATTCCACACTCTCTGTGCCATTTCTCATGAGCTGCTCCCCATGGCCCATTGGCAGCAGCTGCCCAGGGCACACCCCACCCCTCAGGGCACAGGGGGGCTTTGGGAACTCCTGGGGGATAAGGAAGTGTTCCTGTCTTCACACCTATGACTCAGGTGTGAGAACTCCTCTCCGGGGAGCCACCAGCACCTTCACACCCACCTGAGGGGTCATGTCTGCTCAGGGGCCAGCAGGGATGCCAAAAATATGCCAGGATTGACCTCCCAGAGTAAATCACCCCTTGGGAAACTCCCCACCCTGGGGGAGGGACTGGGCGTTCCCATCTGAGCCCCAGCAGAGAAAAGTTGGGGTTTTGGGACTGGGACCACTGGTGGGATCCAGAGGAGGAGCAGAGCCTCAACAGGACTGTGACTGCCACTCTGGACCAGACTGACCATCATCCTCACCAGCAGGTTCCTTCTCCCTCTCTACTCTGCACTCAGGGCCCCACGTGGTGCTGAGCACAGGGGTTGGTGAGCTCCATCCTGCTCATGCCCCACTGGGCTGGGCTGCACAGCTGCTTTTGGGGGTCAAATGTATTTTCCTTCTGTCTCAGTGTATTTATTGTCATCTTTTTATGAAATTGTTATTCTGCCTTGCAATCTCATTCTGAGTTGGGTTCATTTCTCCTGCCAGTTTACCTTTAAACCAACACTCTGGTGCTGAGGAGCAGCAGAGACTCCTCACCCCACGATGAGCTGTGAGGTGGCAGGGAGAGCTCAGCAAGTCCTGCAGCACCAGCACAGCGCTGGCAGATGCTTCTTGAGGGGCTTGTTAATATTGCAGGGGAGCCACAGCAGCTGCAATTTGCCACAGGACACTCAGCAGGACCTTTAGCAGGAGTTCTGGCATGTCTGTGCTCACGGAAGATGAGCAGTTCCGTGGTGCCAAATTGATCCATGTACACCCACACACCTCCACGTGCATCTGGGAGAAGACAAGGAAGGAGACCAGGGATTGCTTTTGATGGATCAGAAAAAGCAGGAGTGATCACTAGTGCAAAGAAGAAATAGAAATTTGGGGGATACACATCAGCCTTGGAAAGAGAAACAGAGCAGGAAAAGGTGCAATTCAGAATAAGATCCTTGAAAAGAGTTTGTGCACTTCAAGAAGGCAGAGAAACAGTGTTTGGGCTGTCACAGGGCTGGCAGGGGAGGACACAACTTCTGTGAGATGTGACACGCCAGGCTGAGGGTGTTTGTCCCTCTGTTGCTGTGCTCAGAGTGCCTCATCCCGCTTGCAGATGAGAGGTCTTACTCTGTACACTTCATGCAATTATTTCCTACAGTTCGGTTTGGGGTTTTTGAATCACCATTATTTCATCTACATTAGAAAGTTTTAAATAATTAAAACCAAAACTAAACAGATCACGGAGAGGTATTTCATTCAAAAACAAACACATTAAAAAACAAAAACCAAAACCAACCAACCAAACAAACCCCAACCAAACATAAAAAAATCCCCCAAACCACTGGATGATTCTGTTTTTTTCTTGTAAATTCCTCCAGTGTTTTCAGTTAGGAAATACAATAATAGAAGTCTTCTCACTTCCATGGCTCTGAGTTATGCTGGACTGGACAGCACCTCAAAGCCCACCCAGTTTGGCTCTGGAAGGAAAATATAGAATTGGGGACAGGCTTTCATTTGTATCCCACAGCAGTAGAGGATCAAGGAATGGGTTGGGTTGGAAGGGACCTCAAAGCCCACCCAGTGCCATCCCTGCCATGGGCAGGGACACCTCCCACCAGCCCAGGTTGCTCCAAGCCCCATCCAACCTGGCCTGGGACACTCCCAGGGATGGGGCAGCCACAGCTTCTCTTTCAGTGTAATGATTTGACAAGGAGAGCTGATGAAAGAGCAAATGTCTGCTAAAGGTTTAAAGTGCTCACTGGGTTTGGTTTGCTGAAAAACATAATGCCAGGGAATAAATTGATGCAGAAATTGTATTTTGGGCTTAAGGTAAACCCTGAAATTACATTTTCTACTTAAGGTAAGCCCTTAATGGACAGTATCCATGTAACTTGAGGAGAAAAATGGACAATGGAGTGCTCAGCTAAATCAGAAAGGCTTAGAAATATCTCAGAGATAACTCACAGAAAACAATCTCCTTTACAAATATTTATTAGCAACCCCTCCCATGGAAACTCCAGTAGCCACAGGTGCTCACACTTCGATTACAGCCAGTAAATAATGAAGGTGGTAAGAAGATGAAATGCAAAACTGATGTGATAAATGGGAGTAGCAGCTTAATTCATGGCCAGGTGGTGTCTGAGGCTTTTCCCCTTCTTTGTGAGTGGAGGGGAACCTTCCACTGCTGCAAGTTCTCTGTGCTGGGAAATACTGGTTGGGTTGAGTCATGGAAAGCAAAACCATTTGTTGCCTGAAATTCCATGGAAAAAGTTATGCCTACAGGCTGGAGGGGGCTGAGGGGCTTTGTTTGGAGATCTGTGCTGTCCCTGCAGTGCTTGACCCTCCAGTGCATCACAAAAGACTCCAGGGGGACCTCAGAGCCCCTTCCAGGGCCTGGAGGGGCTCCAAGAGAGGTGGAGAGGGACTGGGGACAAGGGATGGAAGGGCAGGACACAGGGAATGGCTTCCCAGTGCCAGAGGGCAGGGCTGGGTGGGATACTAGAAGGAATTCCTGGCTGGGAGGGTGGGCAGGCCCTGGCACAGGGTGGGCAGAGAAGCTGTGGCTGCCCCTGGATCCCTGGGAGTGTCCCAGGCCAGGTTGGATGGGGCTTGGAGCACCCTGGGCTGGTGGGAGGTGTCCCTGCCCATGGCAGGGGTGGGACTGGGTGGGCTTTGAGGTCCCTTCCAACCCAACCCATTCCTTGATCCTCTACTGCTGTGGAATACAAATGAAAGCCTATCCCAAATTCTTTATTTTCCTTCCAGAGCCAAACTGGTTCTTCTGCAGTTCAGAACTGTTTGCACATTCCTTTTCCTGACTATTTTCCGTGGGTGATGTGGGAAGACACAAGAAAGTTGATTTCAAACAAGGCGACACTAAAGACATTCCAGGTGCAGTTGTTGCAACATTCCTTTCAAATCTGCAGCCCTTCAGTGTGGAATCATGGAATTGTGAAGGATGGAAAAGCCCTTCAGGATCACCAAGTCCAACCAGAACCCATTACCCTCCATCCTGTTCCCCACCAAACCACATCCCCAAGTGCCACATCTGCAGGTTTTTTAATCCCTTCCAGGGATGGGGATTCCACCACTGCCCTGGACAACCTGTTCCAATGCCTGACAACCCTTTCTGGGAAGAATTTTTTCCTAATGTCCAATCTGAACCTTCCCTGGCACAAGTTGAGGCCACTTCATTTCAGACCAGGTGTACAGATACTTGTATTTTCTTTTAAAGAAGGATGTGAAACTCTAAATTCTTCAAAGGAACTTCTGTCAAAGACCTCAGATATGTGTCACATATAAATTTTTCCTAAAAACAGGCTTTTTTCTCTAATCCCAGCTCTCAGATAACTTTCTCTACCTCCACAGAGGTCAGAAAGGAAGAAAGGACTTAGGTAAAATCTTTTAACAGTTATTCAATGTAACAGATCATATTTTTTCACCTTTAATTCTGCCATAAAGCAGTGAGATTAATTACTTTAAGTGTCCAAAGCATTAAACCCCACAAGAATAATAGACTCACAGGTTGATGGAGAAATTCAGCTCATTAGAATGAAATTTCCCATATCAGACTCGTTCAGGTTTCCAATTTTGCACAAGGGGAAAGAATGGGTGACTCCAATCAGAGCAGAGCAGGAACTCTCTTATATATTCTCTTATATAGCCCTGCACATGGTAGAGAAAATCTCAAGACATACTGGAGGCATGGGTTGGACTGGAAAATCCACTTCAATTTTCAGATAAAAGTATAACTTTGAGTATTAGAGTAATTCAGAGGTGAGACAGTGACTGCTGCATATACCTGTACAAAATCTTTCTAAACACAAAATATTTCCTTCCTCTTCTCACAAGTCAAACTTTTGCAAATTTGGCAATTACTTTGTTCCCTCAATGGGAAAAATTGGGATTGCTTTTATGGGTTTCAGGGACTGAGGAGACTCCACAAAGTTTTCCTTGAAGCAACACAAAGGGAAAATTCTTGTTAGCAACTTCTATAGTGTGAAGTCCTTTTTAAACCAGTGTTGATGTTCAGTATTGAGCCAGCACAAGACCCCTTGAATTCCTTTCATTACTGTTAATTGGCATTATTTTGGGCTAGTCATTTGTTAAGGATGGGATATCAGACTTACCTGGGTCCACGATGGGTTATGTTAATAGAGGCCCTTCTTCCATTTATTGATTATCCCAGAGCTCAAAGGTTGTTTTCAGTAGAACACATTTTTCCTCTGACAAATCCAGCTGGGAGACAGGGGACAGCAAATTTATTTTACAAATAAACCCAGAATCAGGTCAGTGTCTCCTTCCCTGCTGGCATTTGTCCAGAGTGGGATCCAAAGCCATAATTCAGCTCAGTGCAGATTTCTTGGCTGTTCTCTGTGAACTAACACTCCCTGAAATTTTCCTTGGAATGATACATTTCACCTTCTGCCTTCCCCCTTGTTCTTTCCCCTTGCACAGCCGACTGCCTTTGAAATCTGTGCCTCTTTAATTGAGTTCAGAAACTTTGTCCTAAGGACACTGCTTTATAAAAGCACTTTTTCACAGGGTGAAGGAGAAAACAGTGAAAGTCTCCTGGTTAGGGATTGCTAATGGGAACTCCTTAAAGACCCACAGTCATCCAAACACTTCAGATTCTTCATGGCTATCAACCTATTGCTTTGAAGACCTATTTATTTATTTATTTATTTACTTATTTATTTATTTATTTATTTATTTATTTATTTATTTATTTAT
>VXAU01002217.1:0-12703 GCA_013399695.1 Formicarius rufipectus | reverse complement strand
ATTTATTTATTTATTTACTTTTTTTTTTACTTATTTTTTTTATTTATTTTAGTCAGTCTGTCTTTACCTGTAGGTGCCAGCTGCTCCCCTCAGCTTTTCCATCACCATGGAACAAGACTAAGACACACAGACTGAATCTGGATGGGATTTAAGAAGCTTTCTCCCATTCCCCTTCCCGTGAGCCAGGTAATAAACCCAAAGGGTAAACACCAATTTATATAAATTCTTGATCAGTATTTAAAAAAAAATAAATGCAAAAATACACACTTTGTTAAAAAACTAAGCATGGTCTAAATAATTTCGGGTGTGTGGATATATCCTTCTATATATGAATGTTGGGGAGCAAATATATCTTTAGACAGCAAGGTGCGTGAATATGCATGAACAGAGTAGATGCTTTGAGGTCAAAAGAAGAGCAGCTCTGGGCAGAAGAAATATCAGCCCTGGGACAAAAGAAATGTCAGGCATGAAAAATGAAAACCTGAGATTAAAAATCATCACTGCTCTTGATGGTATGAAAATAAAACTAAAGGAAATAAGATCATGAAACTCTGCCTTTGTAAATGACTTTGGGCTTTGAATTTCAAAGGCAGCCTTACAAATCGGGCAAGGGATATCCAACTAGAAGCTTAGGCACTTTGGAGAGAAGAGTTTGTATTTTTGGATACATTTTCCAAGTAGATTTTGACAAAGAAGGGTCTCTAGAGGGTCAGTCCTGTGAGAAGGGGTTGAGGGAGCTGGGGGGGCTCAGCCTGGAGAAAAGGAGGCTCAGGCGGGACCTTCTGGCTCTGCAAGTCTCTGCCAGGACGGGGGAGCCAGGGTGGGTTGGGCTCTGCTCCAGGGAACAGGGACAGGAGGAGAGGGAATGAGCAGGAGATGTTCAGGTGGGACAGCAGGAGGAATTTCCTCCTGGGAAGGGTGGTCAGGCCCTGGCAGGGGCTGCCCAGGGAGGTTTGGAGTGCCCAGCCCTGGAGGTGCCCAAGGCAGGACTGGCCGTGGCACTCAGAGCTCTGGGCTGGGGCACAGGGTGGGCATCGGGCACGGGGGGGGCTCAGGGGGGTGGGAGGGCTTTGCCAGCCCCAGGGATTTGGGATTCTCTGAATAAGACATATCCAGAGCCATGAGATATTCTAGTACTCTCTGATGGTACGATTTTTTCTTATTTCAAGATGATTTAATGACTGTTTGTTACAGCACTAAAGCAGCCAGAGCGCGGCTCTGGGGATTCCCTTTCCTGAGGGTGTGGGGGCAAAGCTCCAGCAGTACCATCAGCACAGCTCTGGGGGTGCTCTGGAAGTTGTCCCCTTGGAAAGTCACTGTGAACTGCTCCATGAGAAACAACATCTGGAACAAGCCCAGGCTCTTGGTCTTTGGAGGAGCCAGCTGTGCTGTCAGCCACCTCTCACGGTGGGGGTGGGGAAAAGGAGACCAAATTGTCTCCTCATCACTTGGTTGCAAGTGAGTTGAGGTTTCCCTCAGCAGCACCTGCCATCTGCTGTATGTCCCACATCATTCCCATAATCATTTTTTAAATGTGTGAGATGCCACTTATCTGGAAAGAGAAAGATAAATCAACCAATGTGAGATGCTGACAACAGTTTTTATCCTTTGAGTTTCAGTCTGAGGTTCCTTCCCATTCCCCATAATGGGCACCTGTCTGTGGCCATTTTCACCCAGTGCCCCCCAGACCTCCAGAGCCCCCTTTCCCAGAGGGAAAGGAAAAGAAGAAAAGGCAAAAAAAAAACAACTGAGAGATCATGGCAAAGCAAACTCAGAGTGGCTAAATACTGAAACTTATCACTAACAAGAGAAGACCTAAAAAGTAAGAAATAAATGAGTCTTAAGAACCCCTTTCTCCTCCCACTCCTCCCTCTCTCCAGCAGTTCCAGGGAGCAGGGAATGGGGGTTTGCAGGTGTTGGTGCTGCCATTGCTCTTGTCCTGGGGGTCACTCCATGGGCTGCAGGGGGGTCTGTGCACCCCGAGGGATCTCCAGGGGCTGCAGGGGGGGCACAGCTTTCAGTCCTTCCCCCCCTGCTCCCATGGGGTCCCTCCTTCTCCTCCTCCTGCTCCCACCTTGGTCTCTGTGTTGTTCTCCCATGGCTGGAATTCCCAACTGCCCCACACTCCTCAATTCTTCACTCTGTGATCCCAGAGCTGGGACTGGGATTCTTCATTGGCTCAGCTCTGTCCACCAGCAGGAGGTCCCTGCTGGCCCTGGCTGTCCTTGGCTCCACAGGACAGGGGAAGCTGCTGGCAGCTTCCAACAGAGACCACCCTGAAAGCCCCCCCTTTCTACCAAAATCCAGCCACAGAAACCCATGGCACTGTCAGAAGTTCATGGTGATGGATATCCAAGCCCACAACTTTCCTGCTGTTATTTTTCTTGCAGTGAAATCTGCAAGAGAGAACTTTTGGGTTGTCATTCTCTGTGAGGACACACAAATGAGCACCCTTGTTTTTTCTGCAACACACCCCATTGACTTCAGTGAGTAGAATCTAATTTTAAGTTGCATATTATCCAGTGGAAGGTGTCCCTTCCCATGGCAAGGAGTTGGAACCAGATGGTCTTTATGGTCCCTTCCAGCACAAACCATTCTGGGATTCTTTGATTATTCTCTGATGTATTGCACTGACTCTTCCAACACTTCATAAAATTATTTCAGTTCGTGTTCCACTGAGTCCAAAAATATGAACATGTGTGACTTACTTTCATTTCTTGCCCTCAGGGAAGGAGTTCAGGCCAGGGAGAAGAACTTACACCCAGAGTAATTCTCAGGTTTCATGTAGTTATGAAGATGAATTGCCACCAATTTCTCAATTGTCAATGTTAATTTGCTTAAATTCCTGCAAAACAAAATTAAGACCATGGCTTTCTTGTGGGAAATCAATTCAAAGGGAAAATCAGTTCAAAGTCTCTTTAAGGAAGTTAGAGAATGTTTTGAAAGTGAAACATGATGTAACATAACTGGTCTGTCAAAGCTGTCACGTGAGTTCTATGAGCAAAGGAGATAATTTGCTCAAAAACCAGAGAATAAAAGAGCAGAGGAGACAAAATGCATCAGGACAGACACAGAAAATGGAGTAACGTGGTAAAAGTGCAAAGACAGGGAGGAGAAAATCAAACCAAGAGGAAGAAAGACTATGCACAGAATCTATGATGAAAAAAAGGAGTGTAAACCACTTTAATAGAGGAAGAATTAGGAACACTTGCTCTATTTTTTTTAATATTGCATGGAAAATCTGCTTGAACAACCTCCAGTGCTTAGAAAGGCTTCACTTGACAGTCAGGAAACACCAGCCCAAACCAAAGCACATTTGATAGAATCAAGGGCATGAAAACAGAAAGGAGCTATTTCAGCATTTAGAACCCCCCTCTCTTTTTGCACTTCAATGCTGGCCCAGAAGAGACCAGGCCGTGGAGTAAGGGCTGTTCTGCAGAGCCTAATCCCACCCTCTGAGTTTCCAGGGGATTTGGAATGCTTTGCTCACCTTGCCTGGCTCTCTTCAGCTGCAGCCCTGGTTATTTTACAGGCTGTTGGAGGAGGAAACCTTCCCCTCATTGTCCCATTAAGCATCCAAGCTTTGACAGCTCCAGGTTCCTCCTGCTTGTTGGGAATTCCTGCCTTCCAGGCACTGATTGTTGGGCAAAGGTGAGTGGCACCATCGATTTGGAGGGGGTTTTGCCCTGTGTGCAAGTTCTAATTGCTGATTTCCTGCCGAGGTTGACACAATTAATTGGTAATGATTTTCTTTGTTCTCCCGGGCAGGGAACACTGATCTGACAGTACAGATAAGCTGATAGGGCAGGCCCTACACAAATAAAGACTCCACTGCATTTTCAAGTTGAAGCAGTGTCTTTTTTTTTGTGTTCTTGTTGCTCTGATGGCATTTTGAAATAGCCAGGAGTAAGGAGTTCCAGTAACCTGGCTATGAATGGTCACTCACTGGGGGTGTGCCCAAACTCAGCCAAGCAGGACACTCCCAGTAACATTTTTAGGGAATAAAGTGGTAGGAAACTGCTGATGTTGCTAGTCCTGGAAGGGTCATTGCTGTGTTCACGTGGATTTCTGAGCTGAGAGAGTTCTTTTCTGGAAAAGAGAAGCTTCCAGGGAGACCTGAGGGCCCCTTCCAGTGCCTAAAGAAGCTCCAGGAGAGCTGGAGAGGGACTGAGGACAAGGGATGGAGGGACAGGACAGGGGGGAATGGCTGCCCAGTGCCAGAGGGCAGGGCTGGATGGGATATTGGGAAGGAATTCCTGGCTGGGAGGGTGGGCAGGGACTGGCACAGGGTGGGCAGAGAAGCTGTGGCTGCCCCATCCCTGGGAGTGTCCCAGGCCAGGTTGGACGGGGCTTGGAGCAACCTGGGCTGGTGGGAGGTGTCCCTGCCCATGGCAGGGGGTGGCACTGGGTGGGCTTTGAGGTCCCTTCCAACCCAACCCATTCCTTGATCCTCTGCTGCTGTGGGATACAAATGAAAGCCTGTCCCCAATTCTATATTTTCCTTCCAGAGCCAAACTGGGTGGGCTTTGAGGCGCTGTCCAGTTCAGCATAACTCAGAGCCGTGGAAGTGAGAAGACTTCCATTATTGTATTTCCTATCTGAAAACACTGGAGGAATTTACAAGAAAAAACAGAATCATCCAGTGGTTTGGGGGATTTTTCTGTGTTTGGTTGGGGTTTGTTTGTTTATCTTGTGTTTTTTAGGGATTTTGTTTGGTTTTATTATGTTTGGTTGGTTGGTTTTTTTATGAAATGCCTCTCCGTGATCTGTTTAGTTTTGGTTTTAATTATTTAAAATTTTCTAATTTAGATGAAATAATACCCTTCATTCTATTCTAATAAGAGTAAAGTGCTATTATTTAACTAAATGGAAAGCTCCAGGAGCTGCACTGAGCCTGAAACCAGAAATCCCTCTGTGTTAGAAATCCATCTGGAATTTCCAGGCTTAGCCATCCCCACAGTCCTACCTGCAGAATTTCCTCCTAAGCAGTTCACTACAGAATCCTGCCCTGGGTGTCATTCCCATATTCCCCATCTTCAGGAGCACTGAAGGAAGAAGGGAATTTAGATCCCTGAAACCCAGTCATACGTGAGGTGCTTAATCCCTTTACTGAGTGTAAACACAATTACAGGACACAATTTTTTACAGGACACAACTTTTTGACCTTCCTGTGGTTTGACCCATGAATTCCTTGGGATAATTTTGGCCTTGTATTTACAAGATAGATATTTTTAAAGTGGAAGCAATTCTTGCACTGGATCACAGCACTGTGAAGAACAACTTTTGGCTCTCAGATCTCTTGTAAATCATCAGACTTTCAGCGCCTTCTAATTTTTTACCCTTCCCAACTCTGAAAGACCTTCATTTCCCACCCCTTTGACTGAACTGAGACACCCCTGAAGTTCAGAACTTTCAGGACTGTTCTGAAGAGTTGGGAGAAGGAGCCCAAAACGCTTTCATCTCATTTCCTCTCTGCACAGGGCTGAGTCCCAGCAGAGCAGTGACCACAAAGCCACGACCAGAGAGATCAGGTGAGTTAGACCCTGCCAGAAGCCATTCCTACCTGGAGCCCAGGTGGGGGTGGAAAAGGAGCTGGTGGAGGGTGGACCCTGCTCATAAATTGCTCTCTGCACCTACAGCACCCACTGGAGCCCAGCACAGGGTGACCTGTGTGTGGACCTGCTGAGAAGTGAAGAAGCAACTGCTGCAATAAATGCAAAGCTCATGCCAATTCAAACAGGGCAAGGCCTGGATTTGAAATATATTCTTGGTGTTTGCATTCTTGGGAAGCCTGAAGGAACTAGGCTTTCTCCATATCACTGTGAGTTTCTTTTCAGCCCGCGGGAGCACCAACAAGGTGAAAGGGACCTGGAAGAACAGGAGTTTGTGAAGTGTCATCACAGGCTTCCAACTGATGTTGAAACTTGTAAAGTTTATGCTTTTTGATAGGAAAACAAGATAGAATCACATAACCTATTTCACATCTGCAGTGAAACAGGAGGTCAGGAGACCCTTTGAACTCAAGGAACTTGTAAAGTTTACGCTTTTCTATGGTTTTCAATAGGAAGTAATAAAGTATTTTATTTCACACCTGCATTGAAACAGAATTTATACCATTTTAGATTTTCTACAGATGCAACAGAATATCCTCATTTCATTAACATGATACAAACTGTCTGAAACATGAGAGGATTTCCTTTCCCCTTACTGATTGCAGGAATGTGGTGAAATTCCTCCAAAACAGCCTCCCAGCTTGCACTGATTCCTTCCCAAGAGCTTCCTAAATCTGCACTCTCTTAAAATATGTATCAGCTCTCTCTTTTCCTTTCCAATTTACCTCTACACTAAGGCTTCCTCAGCATCCTGCAGCAGGGAGATCCACAACTTCTTTATAGAGATAATGACAAATTCCTTCTTTTTATTATTTTTTGAATATTCTGGACACTCATTTTAATCTACATTTTTACGTCAAAAATTGCTGTGAACAACTATTTGTGATTCTCGGTCCTTCTCCACTGAGATGCTCAAGTTCAGTCAGTTTATTCTCATACAGAACATCTGCTGACTACAATTTTCCTTGATAATAAAAACCTTATTCAAAGTCATTTAGAATTTTTAGATTATTATAAAACCTTCTGTACATTTGCACCAGAAAATCCACCATCTGTTTTTTTAAAAAATTTTACATATGTGCAATTTTCAGAACATGCTTTGCACGTGTGACCTAAACAAAATGTTTAGTCCTTGGAGTTCTTTTTGTTATTCTCACTGAATGTCTAATGACCATATTNAAAAAAAAAAAAGAAGTTAATTTGAAAATGAAAATCCTTAAAAGAGCAATGTGGGTGTGTGGGGGGTTAATAACAGCCCATCTCTACTGTAAACATTCTTTCTACCACTTGGCATGGCTGAGATCCTCAGCACTTCTCCTTTGTCAACCTTCTGTCCCTGTTAATTAATCTTTTTAAAAACAACCTGAGAGGCAGCAAATGTAGCTGATCTCCCAGCTCTTCCAGTGGGGGAAGCACATTATTCCCAGCCACTGATTTGGGTTTGATCACTGTCATAAAGTACATCCAAAAACGCAGAGCCTGAAGGTTTGGCATGTCACAATTCCTTTAATCTTGCAAAGATTTGACACCTGAAAGGCCACACAGCACTGTCTGATGTTTGCTGCAGATTTAGTCTTCATTTATTTCTTTTGCCAAAGGTTTGGTTTTAATTTGGCAGCTTTAATATCCCCAGGAAAACACACCACCTACAGCTGGGCTGGAATAATGTTGCGTGTTACCTACAAGACACAGTTCTTTGAGTCTTTTTAGGAAATCTGTTATCAAAATGCTTTTGCTTTCCATGGGTAATTCTGGAGATAATAAAAATTCTACAAAATCATATGTGATCTGCAATATAAAGACCACTAAACTGAATATTATATACTCATTTGTAACATGTACATAGTCAGAGCTATACATTCCATTGGATAACGTGAATGTATTACATATATATATAATAGATATATATAATACACTATATATATATATATATATATACACACACATTTTGTTTTGCAACCCACTAGTGGGCCATTCCTTCTGTTCTCTTTGAAGTTTGTTTACTGTGGATTTATGGCTCCAGCAGGTTCAAAACACATGGAACAGATCATGGTTATAAAGGGTGGCAAAAAATTGGATTAGGAAAGAATGGGGTTCAAAGTCTGTGATTTAAAGGGGCAGAGAAGTGGGATTAGCTGGGGAATAACNATAACAAAGTTGGATTTCATGGTGCTCTTACTGTCTCTTGTCTCTCACTCTATCACTGCACCACTGAGAAGTGTCTGAATTCATCTTCTCCCTCCCCTTCTGTGATATTTATTGCTGAAAAAAAGTCTTATTGAATCCATTTAATAAATAAGTCCCTTTCAGTGCAATCTGGATAGAGGCCAGAATAATAATTGAAGCATTACTATAAATAGAATAGAATAGAATAGAATAGAATAGAATAGAATAGAATAGAATAGAATAGAATAGAATAGATAAATACAATATGTATCAAAGTTTAAGACACTGGACCATCTGTACCAGAAGCCAAGAGAAATTAAGAGGTAATAGAATCTCAGGATATGCTGAGTTGGAAGGGACCTCCAAGGATCACCGAGTCCAACTCTTGGCATATAAGAACAGTATTGGCAGCTTTTGGAATGAGATCATTTTTCTGGAGGATTTGTGTCGGGAGGGTTCCCTGCTCTTCAGAAAGATCCCCGGATATTCCTGAGGCTGTATCCTTGTGTTGTGCCAAGCCCAGCAGCACAAACCCAGCCTTTGGCTGAGGTGAATCATCTCACCGCACTCCTCTTGGTCTCAAGGCGTGCTGGAAGGGGTCTCTGCAGACACCACAGCCTGTCCGTGCCCCTGGGATTTGGGCTTGGCTGGAAGCTGGAGCTCCAGCTCCACACTGCCAATTTTCCTACTGTTTCAAGCTCTTTTGAGTGGGCAGAGAAGGTTCCAACCTTCAACAGGAGGGATTCCTCTGTGCTGGAGTGTGTCAACTTTCTGAGCACACAGGAAAAGATCAGAGAAAGATCATTGTCCTTTAGCCTTCAGGAGATGAATGTGGACTTGGACCTTGGGATATGGATTCACAGAATCATGGAATTCCAGAATGGTTTGGGTGGGAGGGGGCCATGAAGCTTATCTCATCCCATCCCCTGCCATGGGCAGGGACACCTCCCACCAGCCCAGGCTGCTCCAAGCCCCATCCAACCTGGCCTGGGACACTCCCAGGGATCCAGGGGCAGCCACAGCTTCTCTGCCCACCCTGTGCCAGGGCCTGCCCACCCTCCCAGGAATGAATTTCTCCCCGGTATCAAATATTATTTCCTATTATCACTCTTCCTAATATCAATGTGATTAATAAGAGAGAGTTCTAAAGTACCATATGGAGACTACTGAATAAATGTGAAACAAGACCATTTCCTGTGAAGTACAGCTCAGCCAAAGAGTTGAACTTGGAAGTAATTTTCACCTTTCTGGTGAGCAGAGAGGCAATGTCTCAAGTCTTCCTTGTGTGCTTCCTTGGAATACTAATCACTGTCTGGAAAGTAATTAACCCTGTGTGCTACAGGTGATTGTGACCCACCCATTCATTTCAGGGCACAGCTAGAATTTATACAGTGTTTAAGGTACTAACTTGCAGGCAAAGTCATCAACCCACAAAATGTCCCTATAAGGTTCCAGATGCAGCAGTGTTGTCACAGTCATTTTTGGCAAATTAATATAAATATAGCCATCAAAAGATGGTTAGTTAAATGTAAAGCAGAATTCTCAAGCAGAAGAAGACAATTCATGTGTTTCTGCAGAGTCATGGAGGGATGATGTCATGTGCATTGCAATTTGCAATACATGCCATGATTAGAAACTGCAAAATTGTGGTTCTTCCTTCTCAGCACCTGTAATAGATCTCCAAACAACACAAGCTTTTCAAGTGAATTGAAGGCAACAACACTCATCATCATCATGGCTAGACTTCGTGAATGAAGATTTGGGAGGGTTTTCCCCACGCTTGCTGCAAACACGCTGATGGCTGATAAGGCCGATGCGAGAGAGGCAAGTCCGGTTGCAAAAGGCACAGCAGAAAGTCTCCGTAGGTGGCACTGTCAAGGCACGGTTCTTTCTGCATTGTCTTTTCTCCTCCAGACTGACTCTGAGAGTGTTCTCAAAGGAGGCAGCAGCGTTATGGATGATGTGTCTCCACATCTCCTGACTGGAGGCCAGGGTGGACCACTGATGGTGGTCATTGTGGCCCAGGCTGAGGTGTTGTTTCAGGCTGTCCCTGTATCTCCTCCCNACCTGCACCGTGGGGGTTCCAACAGAAATGGGATTAATTTAGATGCAAACAATTAATGGCTGAGGTAGAATGAGGAAGTCAGGACAAGAAGGATGAGGGGCAATGAAAAGTTTGGAGGTGGTGGGCAGAGGCAGTGGGGTCTCTACTCACACAAACCATGCAGGAAGTGTGGTGGATCCCACAGGAGCCCCAGTTCCCCTGGATTGCAGCAGAAAGGTGTTCATTGCTTAAAACTCTGAGTCCTGGAATCCACCTGCTTTCATTGCATGGAAACAAAAAGCACAGGGCTGAAAGGGGGTGAGAAAAGGGAAGGGAAGATGGGATCCTTCAAAAACTTTGGGGACTCCTGCTCTTTGCATCAGCTCAGCATGGGAAAAGAGACAGGAGTATTAAGTGAGCCAGGCAGCAATTCCACCCTGTAGCACCTCTAGTGTATCTCAGCACAGTTCTGAGGGACTCTTTATCATCTGAGGGCAGTTGAGCCATCTTGATTTCTTTGGGCAGTTCTGGAGCTGCCATGAACTGTTTCACGGGATCTTATCACACCTCCCACCCTATAAGTGGCTTCTGTGTTTCACTCTCCATTAGGTTTGATAATCATGAGAGAAGTGAACTTTCAGTTAAGGTGGTGGAGCTCAGCCATGTAGGAGCCAAAAGGTGAGAGCATCTCCAGCCCTGTTCCTATTATATATATGTATATAAATGCAGGCATTTTCAACCTGCTTTCATCTTTACCGCTCAGGAAAATCATACATGGAATCACTGAATAAAACGTACACTTAGAAAAACTAAGTATTTAGTTTTAGACTCCTGGAAGTGGAGAAAGTTCCAATTCATCTGCACTTCAGGCTGTTTTCTCAATTCAGGAGCCACTTTGGTACTTCTCAGAAAAATATAATTGCTTAATGTTGTCTTACAACTTTTCCTTTTGAAGTGTAACAGAGGGCAACTTTAAGAACTTCTGCTGATTTTCCAGAATAAATTCTTTTTGTGAGTATCTGAGGTTAAAATACCTTCCTCAGAAAATAAGGGGAACTTCTGCAGTGAATCCAGCCTTTCTGTCACAGCTGCATCTTCAGAATGAGGGAACACACTTGCATTGGGAAGGAACTCAAAGTCCTCTTGCCAGTGAATTTATGGTGTGCAAAAACTCTTGGATTTCTTTGAAACAGCAGCTTTGTAAAGCCAAGACTTGTTCTATCCTTAGAGTCAACAGCACAAGCGGTCATAGTTATGACAGCACCAGAACATGGTGGAAAGAGGAAATAAGTTCTGTTTCCATGACTGGAATAAAATGAAAAATTAATGAAGTTAATGAAAATTAACTTGGGTTTTAAGTGCCTGACTGGTCTGGTGCAAAACAAACCCATTCACAGGAAACTAAAGCCAAGTCTCAGTCCTAAAAGCTGTCGAACATCTCTGAAGTACTGAAATATTTTCGGCCCCCATCACCCTGCAGGAGATTCAAAGCAATGCACTGTTCAATATTTACTGTTCCTTTAAAATATAGTTTGTCTAAATGTAGGAAGCAGCTTCTGGCCCTGTGTGCACACACAGAAAACGATCAATTAAAAACGCTCATGCTGAGAAGCCCCTTAAACTCAGGCAATAATAACTGTAAAAGAGTTGAAAGCAAACATCTGCAGTTCCCACATTCCAGGCTGTTGGTAATTATTCCCTTTGGAATTTATTAGCCTTGTGTAGGCAAAATAAACACTCCAGTTTAGAGCAGGTAATGGAAATCCTTCCCTTGGTACCTGCAAGGGCTCCTCAGTGCCTGCCTAAGCACTTCGGGAAAGGTTCGAATCCCCCACAGCCACAGCAGGGCTTGAGGCTCCGGTTTGCAGCCCTTTAAGCCTCTTTCCCGATTTGCACAACCCCAATCCAGCTGCAGGGTGGAGTCTCTGAAAACCCAGAGCTCTCCGCAGCCCCGGGTGTTGCATCATTCCAAACCTCGGAATACGAATGACCACACAGTGAAATACAACCCAGAAGTGATGCCCAAATGGATCATGTGCAGCCACGCTGGGTGGGTCTGCCCACTCTGCTGCCTCGTGCAGCTCCTCTGAAAGGCTGTCATGGCGTTATTGATCCTGCCTGGAGTGCTACAATAAATTCTCTTGTCATCATTCTAATAAAGGTAAATGCTTTTAAACAGAAGAGGCAAAAACCCCCATATTTCTATTATGCAGTAAAGGTGTAGCTTAATTTCGAGATACTTGCTTTCTTTTTTCCCCAAATACTTGATTCACAGCATTTGTTCATTTTGTTTTCCACAGAGGTTTCACAATTGTGGATATCAACTTAGTCTTCAGGAAGAACTAAGATTAAAAAGGAAGCAGTAAATAACTCAGCTACAAGTTAGGCAGAGTTTACTGACACCCCTAACATGTACCTGAAGCTCTCCCACGGGGATCTCCAGACGTGGATCAGGTCTTTGAGAAGATTTGTAAGACCTTGAAAAAGTTACTATGTGCATAATATGAGTAAAGCCAGAACTTCACCTGTCAGGAAACATTTATCCTGCTCTCCCACCTAATAATATGGGAGATTGCTGTGGTGTCACCCATTAAAGCAACTGGTAGCAAAATATCTTAATATTTAAAATGCATTGGAAAATATCAAATATAGCTTGTCTAGAGTCTCATGTGTGTCATTAATCAAATGAACAATTTAGGTTGAAAACCCCCCTCTGAATTCATACAGCCCAGAGTCCTTTCCAAAGGTGATCAAACCAAATCAGGGTTCTCTGAAACCTGTCCAGCCAAGTTCTGAAAATCTTTAGGATAGAGATTCCATGACATTTCTATGCAACCTCTTACAGTGTTTGACCTTCTCCAAAATTAAAAAAAAATAAAAA
>VXAU01002216.1:2424974-2439541 GCA_013399695.1 Formicarius rufipectus | reverse complement strand
GGCTTGCCACGAGTGTGGGCTGCAGCACACTCGTGCGGCTTCTGAAGGGAAGCACCTTGAAGCACCTGCACCTGAGGTTGCTGCACTTTGCCATTAGCAATAGCTTCGTTGGTCATCCCATGTGCCTCTCATGAGGGTTCTTCATGCTGAAGAAGACTGTATGATCACAGCCCGTGTATCTTCAGCTGAAAAAAACAACAGTGTAATGTTTTCCCCCGGCTTAAGAGACACAACAAGGAAAGATTTAGAAATGTCTCTAGGTCTGGACAACCATATGCGGTCAAGTGTTTTCCAGCCATCCTGGGCTGTGATACCCTGTCATATATCACACATTCACAGGGTTCACTGGTACTTTGTGTGCTTCAAAATTTCCTGGAGTTTCCTGGTGGGCTGGCCATCTCTAAATCTTCAAATCTTGAATTAGAAGCCACTATTGAAAATGGTAAAAGTGCCATGAGGACTATGCTTTATTTACATGGAAAAAGAGCAGTTAAAAGAAAGGACTAACTTTTAAGGAAGGTTTTTCCACATAGCTGCATAAGGAATTATCTCTATTTTGAGCAGCAGCTTCCATGTGGCTTTAAGTACAGCTGTTTGCTCTGTGCAGTAATGTCTCCCTTGATACATGAAGCACAGCACTACATAAATCCTTCCGAGAGGAAGTTTAACATAGCTCAGCCAGGGAAGGCAAAGACAACCAGATCCTGCAGCCAGTTCTGCTGCTAGAAGGACTTCAGTTGGGTCAGCTGTCAAAGTCCTGTTTCATCAGCTTGTCTTGAACAGTGCCTGCCTGTGATGTAGCCTTGTGCAATGTATGATTCAACAAGAACCTTCTTAAAATCATATTAAAGACATCAACATTTAGCTTGGTCATGGCTGTTACTGCAGTATACATGGAAATATACAATGCATGGAAATAATATTTCTCTCAGTGAACACAAAATGCTTGAAAGAGCCTTCTGAGAGACTGGAAAAGGTGTCAGTGAAGAGCTGGCCCAAGGCAAATAAAAACCACTGAGACTGGGTGGAGTGCCCATTCTCCTGTAGGAAGATGTGCTGGGACTTTAACTCCTCTTCATTATCTGGGCTGTTTCTCTAGCCAAGACAGGGTGTGGGTTTCCAGAGGTAATGTTGACTCAGAGCTGGACCAAGGAGCCTCTCACTCTGGCCCTGCAACCCTTTGACACAGCATTGCTGTAGCTAAAGTTAGCATTTCCTGGCCCAAAATTCCCAGTGGTATATTGTTTGTGCTTGTTCATCACATTTTCCAAAAGCTGCAGGTTTTAAAGTTTCTGGTTTATTCCTGGACAGCCCATTTTTCGTGCACAGAGGCACCTAACTGTCCCTGCGGCCAGACTTGCGTGGTTGCAG
Organism: Formicarius rufipectus; assembly: GCA_013399695.1. NCBI lineage: Eukaryota > Metazoa > Chordata > Aves > Passeriformes > Formicariidae > Formicarius > Formicarius rufipectus. The sequence continues at coordinate 2,438,170 of VXAU01002216.1, read as the reverse complement.
TTCCCACCTTTCCTTGCTTTCCTCTGCAAAACAAAATGCCCACAAAAAGCCAGCTGGACTTTCAGAAACCCAAACCACAACAGAGATATTGCTTGCCATTTACATGCCTAGAAACTAAACAGGAGTGTGCTAATGAAAACAGCACAGATGCCTGTAGTTTAGGTCATGTCTTGTTGGACATGTCCTTCACAACCCCCACCTCAGCTGCCTGCTGAAGGGACTGATGCTGTTTATTGTTCTATTCTTTATATGCAAATGCTCCCAACCTTAAGAACAAGGAGGGGGATATTGAGCTTTTCACCCTAAAAACCTGAAAATGCAAAACTCTTCTTTTTCTTAATCAAAATGCTGATGAAAATGTGGGGGTTGTGTTTACTAAAAACCCAGATTACCAACAAACTCTTTCAATCACCCATGTGTACTGTTAGAGTTGCATGAACCAATTTTATCCCGAGTGGGCTGGGTGTTTGCAGTTTGTAAGATCCCTGTCATTTTGCAGACACAATTAACTTCATTGCGGGTTTGTTTTACTAAACACCCAAGAACTCAATAAAGCACTATAGATGAAAGAGATTCAATATTCAGCTCCTTGTAAGATGATGGAAATAGAAAGTTTGAGTTGGCGTCATTTGAAAACCGAGGGCAAACGATGACACCACAGGAGGCATTGCAGGCAACCCTCTCCCGCAACCCTCTCCCCTGGGTGCCTGTAGAAATTATCTATATCAGTGAAAGTACCAAGAGCTGCAGTTTATCTGACTTTTTTCTCCTGAGTTTTGAAGACTAAGAGTGAATTAATTCATTGATATCCAAATGTACTGGTGGTGTCTGCAACCATCAAAAACAGGTGGCAGCATTTTCTGTCCATTGAGTGTTGCTATAAGCAAGGTCCACAGTGCAAGGAAGCCAGACTCTTGGATTATTCCATGCTAAAGAGGGAAGAAAGATGTTGGCTTTTCCAAAAATACCCCATGTGTTGTTATTGCATTCAGTTGGCTGCTGTTGTAGCCCACCAGCAACCGCCCCCTTGCCAGATGGCTCCTGCTCATCCAGGACTGAAGTCAAGCAGTGTCTCCTGTCATGAGGTTTTGGGGACACATCAAATACTGAGGGGTTTCTGTGGACATCTCTGCCTCCACAAGGAAGGGGGACAGTGGGGCCGGGGGACCAGCCCTCTTCCAGCCTCTGGCAAATCTGCACCTTCCGTGTTGCATGGGGCACATCCAGTCCCTGCACAAAAAAATAATAAAACTCAGCCCATCTTCTTCTCTCCTCCAGCACTGCTCTCTGAGTGTGGAATTTCTCCTGCCCTGTACCAGGGACAGTTCTTCAGCTCATCATCCTTATCCATCCTCAAGGATGGGTCTGCAACTGGCACCTCTGACACAGCCCAGACATCACTGTTTCTGGCTGGTCAGGCCAGGGACAGCTCTGCTCTCAGGAGCCATCAGAACCCACTGCTGGGTTTTGAAGAGGAGAACACTTTTATTTTTCAAGACAAGCAGGAGGAAGTATGCAGACTTCTTCAGTTTTAAATAATAGGCTCTTGAACACTACTTAGAGGTAATTTAGTGCTGTCTGAAGAGAGAGGAAACTTACATTTTCTGGTGTTTGAACCAGAGGAAAAAAAAAAAGAAAAAAACCAAACAAAACCAACAAAACAAAAACAAACAAACAAGGAAAGTGAGTATATTACCACAGTATGGGCTTTGTTTCCTTTTTTTTATTTTTTCTTTCCTTTTTTTTTTCTTCCCATTGATCACATGCTTGAAGTCCAAAAAAGCCCATGTATCTCTCTATTCCCACCACTGGCCTTCCTTTCCAGCCACTTGTGATCACAAAAACAGAAAGTGCTCTTCAGAGAAGAAGAAAAAAAAATTAATTAAAAAAAAAGTGTATCATTAATTTGAAAGCAGTGTGGATATTTTAAAACTGTAACAAGGTGCCTTGAGATGAAAGCTCAAATCCAAGGGTCTCCAAGTAGGAAAACCACATTTTGCTCCTTACAAAGCTAAAATCTCCAGTATTTTCAATTATTTTTGCTTCAGGTTAATGTGAGTCTTATCCTAAAGAAAAGAGTTTGAGAGAGGTTTATGAAGACAATATAAAAGGTCGGGATATTTTTACACCACTGTTAAGCTGAGAAAGTTCCATACTGTATTGAAAACTGGTTTTCAAGTTTCCCAAAAAATCACATGCACTGTTAGCTTACCCTATACCTAATTACTACTTTAGTCACCCTCCCCATTCTTCAAGGGTGTGGGTTTCTGGGTGCCCAGTCCAAAGGCAGCGAGGGGCATTGGGGTCTCACAGGGCATACAAGTGCACCAAGTGCTTGTCTGTGTCACGCTGTGACAAACCTCCAAAATTAACCATCAAACAAACTTGTCTGCTGCCTCCCACAGGTCATTAGGAGTTTCCCATGCAGGGCTAGTTCAAGAGCTTTTCCCTGATGGTGCAGGGCAAGCAGACAGGCTTTAGAGACAATAAATAAATAACACACAAGCCAGCAGAGAAGAGTAGTAGTGGGGAGAATGAATTTTGTTTCTAGCATTTAAATAAAGAAAAAGATGCCACAATGCTGAGCGGTTTTATAAGGCATTTTCTTTCTTTTCCTCTCCTTGGTAATGTGTGTGGCTCCATAAATCTTGGCATTCAGAGTCCTTCTCTCCAGTCCTTTTGTAACCAAAGTGGAGATGCTTTTATAGACCAGCTGAAGAGTGAGCCATCTCCCTGACCTAAATTACCTCAGTGACATGCATTCAGTCAGAGGGCCCAACTGAATAAACCACCTCACTCACATTCAGCTGCCATCTCTGTATGAGCCAGTGAGGGCTGGTTGGGAAAGCAGCACCTTTCCTCTGGCCCAGCACAGCCAGAAAGAGTAAATGAACTCTGCTTCAGTGACAGGGCTGTAGAGGGACGTGCCAGGATGCAGCAGGATTCTGCGGGGTGCCATGGGATGCAGCAGAACCTGGCAGGGCACAAGATGTGCTTGTGTCGCAGATACTGCCATGGGCTTTCCACACTGCTGGTAGGGAGAGGATGTCTCCCCTGCAGACGCAGCTGCCAATTTCCCTGTGCAAATTCCTGGTGCACAGACAAAAGCTCAGTGTCCATGCAGGGGAGCTGGGCATGCCTGTGATTGAGAGCCTGCTCAATGTACAGATGTCAAGTTTACTCCCTTATACAAAAACCTGCAGGGTTTGCAGTCAGGCCTCTGAGATATGTGTGTTCATGTCTGAGGCGTATTTCTTATCTCACTGAAAAGGGCAGTGCAACTTGACATCTCATTTTGGCACCCAGCATGACTGTATCTTGTATTTGTAGGCCAGAGCAAATTGCCTCGAGGCCTGTGTAAGAATTATAGACTGAGCTGATCATCTATCAGACTGCCAGGACAGAGGTTCCCTGCTTGTTTCAGCCACTGGCCCAGCAGGACAACTGACTGATGACTCCTGTTCACACCATGAAATGAAAACCCAGCAGGCACAGAACAGCTCTCCCGACCCTTCTGCCATCTCTCACCTCACAGCCAAAATGTTCCAACAACCTCTGCAGCCAGAAATTTCCCTTTGGGAAGCACCCTCTGGCAGCCTCTTCTTGTTTCTTCCACATGTGTTTGTTCCAAAAAGGTAAGAAGGTTGATATCAAAGCAGATGTACTACTGACCATCACCTTGGGATTTAGCACAACTGAAAAAAACCAAACCAAACCAACCAACCAACCAACCAACCAAACAAACAACCAAACAAACAAAAAAAAAAACCACCAAAACCAAAACAACAACAACAACAACAACAACAAAAAGGCTGTACTAGACACATAGACTTAGACTAAAGTAAAATTGAAGTTTTACACCACTGTTTTGACAAGTATCCATCTCTTTCCACCAACCTGAGGAAACACATTGTTTAAACAATGCAGCTGAAGTTAAATGGGAAAAGCTTGAGCCTTTTTTTCCTGTTACTCCACAGGCTGCCTTAACCTGGGAACACTTCACAATTTTTTCCACAACTCATAAAAATCTGTGTGATTGTTTTCTTATTAAACTACCAGCACTTCAAATTACTGCTCAAGTGTATTGACTAATTTGGGCTTGTCTAGGAATAGGTAAAGTTTCTTTTTTTTATTTTCTATTGGGTTTTCCATGACAAGGTTTTGGTAATGGGGGGCTACAGGGGTGACTTCTATAAGAAGGTGCCAGAAGCTTCCCTTGTGTCTAGCGGAGCCAGTGCCAGGCTGCTCCAATAAATACCTGCTGGCCAAGGCTGAGCCCGTCAGTGACAGTAGCAGAGCCTTTGGGATAACAGAATTCAGAAGGGGCAAAATCCCCTGTGCAACAGCAGCCAGAAAAGAGGAAATGAGAATATGTGAGAGCAACAACCCTGAAGAAACTGAGGTCAGAGAAGAAGGAGAGGGAAGGAGGTGATCCATGCACTGGAGCAGAGATTCCCCTGCAACCTGTGGTGAATCACAGAATATGCTGTGTTGGAAGGGACCCACAAGGATCAGCTAGTTCAACTTTTAGCCCTGCGCAGAAGACCATGGTCAGACAGGCTGTCCCCCTGCAGTCCACAGAGGACCTCACACCAGAGCAGAGATCCACCTGCAGCCTGTGGAGGACCCCACACTGGAGCAGAAGGATGCCCAAAGGAGATTGTGACCCCATGCAAAGCTCACACTGGAGCAAGCTCCTGGCAGGACCCATGGCATGGGTTTCACACTGAGTTACAGGTCCTGCCAGCAAACTTGCTCCAGCATTGGACCCACTCCAGAGTAACCTGTTCCTGAAGGACTGCACCCCATGGAAGGGACCCATGCAGGAGCAGTTTGTGAAGAACTGCACCCTGTGGGAAGAACTCACATTGAAGAAGCTAATGGAAGACTGTCTACTATGGGAGGGACCCAACACTGGAGTAGGGGAGAAGTGTGAAGAGTCCTCCCCCCGAGCAGGAAGGAGGGGCAGAGATAACGTGTGTTGAACTGACCCCAGCCTCCATTCTCCATCCCCTTATGCTGCTGGAGGGGAGTAGGCAGCTGAAATCAGGAGGAAGGTTGAGCCTGGGAAGAAGGGAGGGGGAAGGGGAAGGCGTTCTAAGGTTTGTTTTTGTTTCTCATGACCCTATGCTGATTTGATTTGTAATAAATTAAAATTATTTCCTTGAGTCTATTTTGCCTGTGACAGTAACGGCTGAGTGATCTCTCCCTGGTCTTATCTCCAACTACAAGCCTTTCATTATACTTTCTTTCTTCTGTCCAGCTGAGGAGAAGAGAAATAGAGCAGCTTTGGTGGGCATCTGGCATCCGGTCAGGATCAGCCAACCGTGTATTTTTTCATCTACTCAGAAAAATATCATCAGGTTTTTAAAGCACTTTTTTTCTCTAAAAATATCAAAAAGCAAAAAAATCAAGTACTTCTTCTTTCCCATAATTTTATTGCTATCCACTTTATCGATTTAGAAAAGTGCCAGCTGGTTTCTGTGCATTTTTTTACTATTGTTCTCTAACTGAGGTACTTTAGATTTACTGGCTATAACACATCCGTGGTGTAGATCAAGAACCCAGAACATGGCTGTACATGACTGCAAAGCATTCCCCTCTGAATATTGCTTTTTAGCCTGGCCACTCCCCTGTTTTCCCCCTTTTTATTTTGTTTAAGGCCTGTTTTCATACTGAGTTATTGAAAGAAAACCTCTGCCTGATGAGTGGATCCTTCCTCATGCTCTCAAAAAAATGAGAGCCCTGTTTCATTCTCTCTCCTCATGGTAGGAGGTTATAGTACAAGGGAAAATTTCTACCCCTCTGGGCAGCACTCTGAATCTCTAAGGAAGTATTTACTGACATTTCAGATCTTTTTTGCATTCCCCTACCAGAGTTGCCATTACTCTTATGCACCGCACATCCTCCTAGGCACTGTAGCTGTTGCTGTTACCCTGGCCCCGTGAGAAAGGCCAGCATGGCCTGATGCCAACTAGACTAAAGAGGGATTTTGCTATCTGAGTATTTGTCAAGAAGGGTTTTTTGGAGTATGGTCACTTGTGGCAGTCAGATCATCCAACAAAAGATAAAGGATTTAGGAAGCTCAAGCACTGCCGCTCCCGATGTCTGGATTTGTACTATTTCTTCCAGCCATTGCCTGAGAAGGCTCCTTTGTGCCAAGAAAAACCCTTTAATTAGCCCACGATGCTGCCTTGGGTATTTTGATCACAACTACATCATGCAGCTGGGGACATCTGTGGGAAACACTGCACTTTGCTTTTGTTTGTTGGTTGGTTTGGTTTGGGTTTGGCTTTTTTTACAGTATACCCATGACACAACACAGGCAGGAATTCCACTTGCTAGGAGAATGAGATGTCAGGATAGGCTGAGAACTGCTCCTATCCCATGAGGAGATAGAGGCTGTTTCAGGGTGGAAGGGAGGCAAAGTCTTTGTCTTCTTCAAAGCTGCCATGGACCATAAGAACTGAGGAGCTGCACAGCCTTGGATAAAACTCACACACACACAAAAAATATCTTTCTGGGGAAAGATCAGGGTCTGAACCCACCCTGGGGAGCTACAGGGAGAGGGGTACTAGGACTCCCACATCCAGACTGAAAAGTCTCTTTCTTTTCCTCCTCTTCTCCTTAAAAAATGCCCCCATCCACACCAGCTGAGTACCACACTGTGTCACTTCTCTTCAAGGCAAGTAGCGCCGTAAGATGGAGAGTCTGGAAGGGCAGGGGATGCACCAGACTCTCAGGCTCAAAAGCATGACCCGCATTAGGAAAGCTGGTGAGGGAGTCTGCTCTGCACCCAAGAGAAAGTTCTGCAGAGACCAACAACATCTGAGGGCCTGGACCTGTGCCTGCTTGCACCACTACGAGCTTGTCAGATCAGCAGAAGTCTGGTATCTCATTTTTCTGTCCTTTTTTAAGATGGAGAACTACCTGTCTTGGAAGAACCTACCGAGTCCCAGATTGCTTGTGCCCTGAAGGTTTGGTTCATGTCTTGGCAAAGAGTCAGCTGCTGAGGAGACCAACAATGGCATAGGAAATTTTTTTCTGTATAGTGCTTGTCCAGAAGCTGCATACAGCCTTTTCCTTCTTCGCCTTTCTTCAATCCCATACCCTCCAAATCTCTCCTTGGGAAAATACCTCCACCAACAGGGATTTTATTTTCTGGGAGTCACTTTATTCTTGCTGGCAAAAGGTGGGAAAATGGAGCTGCCCTTCTTGAGAGCAAAAGCACCCCAAAACACCACCCTGGCAATGTTTCAGCAGCCATGTCTGAACACAGGGCTGAGGGTGCTCTCCAGAGCCTTCTGCAAACATAACCATTTCAGTTCAACTGAGAAGTTGCAGGATGAGGCCAGAAGCTGAAAGCCTGGCAGAAAGTCTGAAGCTGAACCAAGGAAGGAAACTGCTTTCTGTACAGCAGCACCTCAGCTCCCTCCCCTCCCTGCAAATGAACCTCTCTTCCTGGCAGTAATTGTGCTGGTTTTTTTTTCATTAAATGGTGCAGGCAGGGCCTATTGAGTCAGTTATTCTCAAGGATAGCAATAAAAACAATCCTGCACTTTAGTTTGTGCTAAATAAGAAGATTTTTTTTCTCAAGTTTCACAACTTTTGCGTTGAAGATTTGGAGAAGACCCAGCTGTACCCAAAGAGTTTCATCCGTAGTACCAGATAGCAGTTGCCCTGCAAGGTTGTTGCCATGCCTTGAAATGGCTGGAGTGTCTGCAAGACACCAAAACCCACAACCCCTGTCTTGATTATGCTAACAGGGAGCACAAATTCTCCTTCTGCATGCAGAACCAGGCAGAGTTTGGCTCCACACCTTCAGGTTTTGTCCCAGGTGCATCCACTCTGTGCCATCTCTGCCAGAGCAGAAATACTCTGTCCCTTGCTTTTGCTGCTCAACCCTCCTCAAAAAGTTGCTAAGGGGAAGACAGGGGAAAACCTCTCCACTTCCTTTTTCCCTTTTGCATTAAATAGTGCACAAACAAGAAAACAGATTAAATAACATGCCTTTCAGGGCATATGTTGCATAATACTATAGAGAGTACAAGCTTTTAAAGCAAATCTCCACTAAAATTAAAACAAACTGCTCTAAATAGCATTTGCTAAGCTCAATGAGGGCAGAGGGATGCCAATTTCCATGCTACTCGTCTACAGCTTGTTAGCAGGCATTGTGAAACATATTCATATTCCTTATAAATGCAGCTAGGAAGTTATTATCCATCCTTCAGATTCTTTGACAATGTATGCACTAGCATCACCATGGTAAGGATATCCTGCTTGCAAGCAAGTGTAAAGAAAACCAACAGATCAGAACTCTATCCTTTTTCTTGTCTCAGCTCCCAGCATCTGGCCCTTGGCCCAAGGTACAGATGGGGAGGTTGGTCCAGAAGCTGCACTTTCATGGTGCGTGTAGTTATTTGTCAGTGGGGCTTGTTTTCATCCCTGCAGGGACAATAATATAAAAAGCCACATCAAGACTGGGATGAGATAAGAAACTACAGAGGGTTTGGAGTCTTAGGGGAGGCAGATGGGGCAATAACAGTTGGAAATTGCATGGAGTTTTCCAATATCCACATGTTCCTAGTAGATTTTTGCAAACCATGCACATCTGTCAGAACAATCCTTCTCAGAAAAAACAACCAAAAAAAACCCCAAACAAACAAACAAAAAATTAAAAGTTTACAATGTTAAAGCACTGTTAAACACTTCTTTCTGTATTTTTCTTTCTGAATAGCACAAATCCAAGTACAAGTATCTCAAGGAGAGAAGAAAATCATAATTAATCAATGTTACTTTCAAAAAACAATCTGCTTTTAGAGTTCAATAACATCTTGACTTTATAACCCTGTGTATTGCAACTAGGCAGGACATGAAGAAATGCTATTCCTGACTTCCATTTCCTTATATCTCTTGGCCAGAAAATGCCAAAGGAAAGCTGAAGAACTTTCAGAGGTAAGCCAATACCCTCAGCATCAGCATTTCTCTAACCTCTCCCTCAGTTAAAGAGCAAAGCCCAATGTGAAATCCTAGACAGAGTAATTTTTATTGCAGTCATCTTCCAACAGAGACCCCATGTGATTTCAAAGAGCAATATTGATCTATATATATTTTGATAACAAAAGTATGCACTATGTTTGCCCAACTAAAGCCCTTTTGAAACTCAACTGCTTTAAATTGTATTTTGACTACTGTATTTTTACCCAGGGGGCATTTTGTTCTATTGCAATCCTTTAACACTGTTAGTAACATTTCACTCAGCATGAAGTATCATCATAACAGCTATCTATTTATTTGATGGAGCTGGTAAACTGGAAGAAACATGTACACAAAAGAAAGGAGAAGAAAGAGGCTTAGCCCAGAGAGGTACAGGGACTACCAGCTGCATTTTGAAATCACAGACCTTTGCTGGTAAAAGGTAAAAAGCAGGGTACAGAATTTCAGGGACAAAAATACAACTAAGATATTTGGGTTTTGATCTTTGAGGTTACAAGTCCTGCAAAGATGTAGGGATGATTGCCCTCAGCAACGAGCAGCAGAAATCTTTCATATAAAAGCTCAGCAGGAATTCCTTTTGGTACCTATTAGGTTTGTGGACATAATTCAGAAGTTTTTAACATGGCTAAGCTAGAGGCACTCGCTCTATTAAAAGTAATTAAAACTGGCCCTGAGTATCATGTGGTACTCTGGGGACCATGCAGACCTCCCCAGCCTTCCATGCTTGCAGGTAAGCTCCATTAGACGGATTTTCATTCACTGCATAATCTTTAAGGTGGACAAGACAGGACATGAGAAGGCAGCCTGCTGTTGAGGGAGTGAGTGCTGCTGGTCAGCACATTAGTTCTCAGCCCTAGGTTTCCTGAAGGGCTGCAAATGTCCAACCTCCAGCACACTGCTGGCTGGACCTCCTGGCTGAGCGACCAAGGGCACACACGAGGCACACACTCAATAGGACCAAAGTTTCTTATTTCAAGTGCACCTTTCTCAGTCCCAGCATCTTCTGTAGCATGATCTACATGATAAGTATAATTTCATATCTTGAGATCAGAGGTTTTCCTGGAGAGGGTTTACTTGTCATGGAAATGAGATCATCACAGGCTTCTCCCTGGGGCTGGAGGATGTCCCTTAGGCTGGCTGTGAGGTGCTTTTAGGCTGTGCCCCAGAGGGCTGTCAAGAATCCTTGAAAGGCTTTGGAGGAAAATGTTGCATCCGCAGTAGACCATCACAGCATTGGTTTGGCTCCCATCTGCTTTCGCAACTGAGGTGTGTTTTGCCTTTGTCAGACAGTATAGATACTGGAAAGATGTAGACAGTCCTCTATTTATTACAGAGAAAACTTCCATTAATCCTATAGAAGGAGAAAAGGCAGCTTAAAGGAAAATTCTGTTATTTTCAAAGGATTTTTCCCTTAATTAAAAAAGTTAGTGATGTTTGGGCCAACAGCCCAGAGCAATCTGGCTGTGCTTTGGATCTGCAGAGGTCAGCATGTCTATCCTGGGGCATCTGAACTCTGGCGCAGTCTTGAGAAAAGGGCAGTCAGAAAAACCTTTTTTTTTTTTTTTTGGTAGTGGCTTGTCCCCCAGTGTAATGGCTTTCATTCCCTACCCTGGTTCCACTTGGTTATAATTAACACCAGCAAGAACACAGCTCCCCATTGACTTTGCCCCTGTGGCTTTACCCTCTTGGAAAGTGCTCCACTGCTGTGTGAAACACTACAGTGAAACCCCATCCAGAAAAACCTTTTCTGCAGTGCCATGCTCACTGCCACCATACAAGTGACAGGAGCTGTTCTTCCCTCTAACAGGCCATGCCCTTAGCTTGGCTAGAGTGCTCTCAGAGCAAGGACTTTCACCTTCAGCTTTGGGTATTTTAGTGGTTTTTTGGCATTCACCGTGCAGAACTATTGAGAGCAAAGGATGGATTTTAGAGCTCTTAATTTTGCTTATTGTTTATACATTAGGTTTTGCCTTTTTTTTTTTGGTTGCCTCTTAACACAAAACAGGGAACAAATGGTCAAAGGACAACTGAAATGTTTCCTCCTTCTTCACTCCATCACAAGGAATTTTTTCAACCAGCATCACTACCTCACTGCAGAAGGAGCTCTTCTGCTTTACCCATGAAGAGTTCAGCTGCAAATTAAATAGGTATAGAAATGGTCTCTGTGGTCATTTCTCTAGGAAGGATGTTTGGTGGCAGAGGCTGCTCCAGGGCAGGTGTAAGGGAGCAGGTGAGTGACATCTCCTTTAGGGAGTGATCACTCCCACCGCTCATTTACATGGTCAGTGGCTACAGATGTAAGCACTGGAGCTGCGACAACAGCCTGCAGGGACATGTTTTTAAAGCTTCTGTGAGCTTACTCACTCTTGTTTTTGGCCTGCCACAGTATTTACCAAGCAATGATACCCTGCTGCTGTTGTTGATGCTGCTGCTGTCACCAAACCAGGCCATTCATCCATCCACACTAGCATGCAACCCCTGTTCACTGATTTTAATACAGATTTTCAAAGTAGTGAGGAGGGTTATTGCTATCTATTGCACTCAGCCTAATCAAAGGAACATGGTAGAGCTGGAGACGGGTTGATGGAGCTTCCCCAGGGGAGAGTCACCTGCTTGGACCTGGCCTTACAAGCAAGGAGTGATATTTATTCACTCTATTACAAGCCAAGAATAAGTTGCCTGGAACAGATCCAAGACAACCTGCTTTACTACTGAAGAAAATGCATCAAATCAAACTGTTGCTCATGCCTCTGCTCTCAACCATTAGTGGGAATTAGTATTTCTCATACAATCCCCTCCTGGCTTTTTTTCTTCAGACACCAGTACTGGCCAGTGAGCTGATCCTGCTAGCTCAGCCAAAGATTGCATCCCTTGGCTTGCTTTACACTGTGGGAGTGCTCTGCTGCAAATGTGGGAAGCAGGACCCATTTCCTAGCTCAGAGTGAACTAACTAAAACAGGCAGAGAGAAAGTGCACCATAACACCTGCTCTTTGTCTTTCCTTCAGTTTTTCACAAGTGTTGTTGCAACACTTTCCCTCCCCAAACAGCCCATGGTGCATCCAGGTGAGCAGCCCCAGAAGTGAGTCCCACACACATCAGAGGAAAGCAGACAGTGTGGTTTTTGTAACTTACACCTCTGAATCTGTTAAAGGAGAGAAAAGTTCTTTCACTGCCCAATTCTCAGTAGTCTGGCACCTGGCTTTCTTGCCTGTTGTTTTCACCAAACACATTTTTTTCAGTCTGCTGAGTCTCACATACTTCAAAGTATAAAGACAGTTAAAGACTGTTTCACAAAATATGCTTTCCCTACTGCTCACAAAAATGGGAAACAGTGTTGTCCTGGAATATAATAAAAATGTCAATTTTTTTCCTCAAAAAATGCAAATGGAACCTTTTTCCCAGTCAACCCTCCTTCCTGAAAATCAAACCCCTTCCTCTTTCAGAAGAAATTCTAGACCACTAAACCCTGCTATACTTTCAGCTGAAACTAATATTTCCCATAAGGACTGGAAAGCTAGTCACAAGGCATACAATCCTTCTTTCTTCTTCATGTAGACCTATGTGCAGCACACATTTTAGGAGCAGGTAACTAGAAAACTACACTGCATAACTCATATTTATGGACATGTCTGCAACAGCAGAGATAGACTGGACTCATAATTTCCTCTGAGCATTTTTAAGCTTCAGAGAGCTTGATCGCATGCTAGACTGTCTGAAGCAAGGATCCAACTGTTGCTTTCCATGGGTAAATCAAACCCCCAGATACATGACTTAATTTCAAATAGAGGAATAAACACTGGACTTTTGTTCATTTTGCACATATATTTCTGATTTTTCTTTATATGTGGAAATAGGTGGATATCATTCAGCTCTGGGAATATCTGGGATATCACCCGCCACAGGAAGGGCATTGATCAGAGAAGGGCTATCAAGTTGATTGGAGCACCTTTCTCAAGTTTACAGAGCAACTCTATAAGGAAATGCTCAGAGCTTTGGGATTATTCATCCTGGAAAAGAGATGTTTTCAGGGTGACCTAATTGAGGCCTTCCAGTACCTGAAGGGAGCCCACAAAACAGACAGAGACGGACTTTTTACAAGGGCATGTAGTGGCAGGACAAGGGAGAATGGCTTCAAACTGGAGGAGAGTAAGTTTAGATTAGATACTAGGAAGAAATTCTTTACTGTGGGGGTGGCAAG